>JAJOOF010001937.1:0-39089 GCA_029582545.1 Solanum lignicaule | reverse complement strand
GAAAATGGTGGATGAAGAACAAAGAAGAGAGAGAGCTTTTGTTCAAGAACAAAAGAGATGGAGATAAATGAGTTGAGAAAAGAATGAAAAATAAATGTATGGGTTAAATAAAGAGTAAAGTTACCGTTGGGAGGATTATTTGGACTCCACATGGACATTTTATTACGTTGTTACGCGTCTCACGAAGGTGAGTTCACGTATGTGGACACATCAGCGTCTGAGGGTGAAATAATATAAAAATAAAAGGTTCAGGGGGGTAATAGGACCCCCGCAAAGGTTAAGTGTGTAGTTGGAAATATGACTAAAGCTTGAGGGGATATTTGACCCTTTTCTCGGGAGAAATGAGATGCTAAACTTATACAATGGGTTCTTCGATAATTTGACTTTTGAAATAAATATGAATTCTTCTAAAAAACAAAGAAATTCTTTTTATTCTTTTGTTATAAAGGATAATTGATTAGCTACATGATATTTTTTTCTGATTTGATCATTTGATATTTAAAAATCACAAAACGACTAATCTAAATTTTCATGGAATAGCCTATAATGGAGGATCGAAAAGCTCCATACCAAAAAGTTATTTGTTCGCTAGGTATGAATTTGTTGGTTTAGGAAGTTTAACCATCTCATCTCATTCTTTGATGCAGAATCTTACGGAGTTTTCAATTAATGCATTCATACTTACTATGTTTTGATATGCTTTTCTTTAAATGATGGTTTATTGAAAATAAGATGTATACATACTCTACCCTCTTCATATCAACTTGTGGAATTATATCAGATATGAAGCTGCAGTAGCGTTCATACCTACTATGTCAATATCCGCTCAATATAATTTGCCTCTACCTCATAGGACGTGAATATAATTTGCATATATCGATTACCGCACCTTTGCCAAATTTCTCGTGAAATCACATTAGATATGTTGATGTTGTTGAACATTTATTCATGATTTTAGACAAACACTATAATGATGGAAATGAAATAGGGGGGGAGAGGGAGGGGGGCGAGTGAGGTAGGAGTGTGGTAGGGGGTTGACATGGTAGGGTAAGGATGGGGGACTCAAGTACTAGAGTGTTTGAGCCACATTCCGCACATCTCGATTACCTGCTATTTCCAATCAACATATATATTGGTAATTTCGTTTTTTTTGTAACTGTTATATTATCAAATAATTTTCATATTAAATTAGATCGGTATAGTTTGGAATTTTAAAGTTTTAGTTTCGAAAATTTTAATAGCTTAGTTGATTATGTTTATGTTGAATTACACACACACCCAAAAGGAAGAAATAAGATGCTAAACTTATACAAAGGGTTCTTTGGTAATTTGACTTTTGAAATAAATATGAATTCTTTTTTAAAAAAATAAAAAATTCTCTTTATTCTTTTTTATAAAGGATAACTGACTAGCTACGTGATATTTTTCTCTTCTTCTTTTTTATGATTTGATCATTTGATATTTAAAAATCACAGAACGACTAATCTAAGTTTGCATGGAATAGCCTATAAAGGAGGATCGAAAAGCTCCATACCAAAAAGTTCTTTCACGAGCTGAGTATGAATTTGTTGGTTTAGAAAGTTTAACCATCTCATCGCATTCTGTGATGCAGATTCTCACGGAGTTTTCAATTAATGCATTCATACTTACTCTGTTTTGATATGCTTTTCTTTACATGATGGTTTATTGAAATAATTTGCCTCTACCTCATAAGACGTGAGTAAAATCTGCATATATCGCACCTTTGCCAAATTTTTTCGTGAAATCACATCAGATATGTTAATGTTGTTGAACATTTATTCATGATTTTAGACAAACACTAAAATGATGGAAATGAATTTTGGGGGTGGGTGGGGGGGGGTTTACAAGTGAGGTAGGAGTGTGGTAGGGGATTGACATGGTAGGGTAAAGGGGTGGGGGACTCGAGTACTAGAGTGTTTGAGCCAAGTTATGCACATCGGTTACCTACTATTTCCAACCAACATATATACCGAATACCTCTCCCCATCAACAATTGGAATCTTGATCACCAAAATTTTTCTCTCACTTCATTGACCGCTAAATCACGTTTGGAAACCCCCTCCTATCTAAGGGTGGCTACACATACTAATTACCATGTAATGAATATTATATGCACCATGTAGCTCAATTTCCACTATAAACACCAAGTTTTGCTACTCTGATAGACAACATTGCCTTGACATAATATATAAGACTTGGAGACAAAGTAAGAGTTGTCAACTTGCAGAACACAAATATCCAAGAAAATTCAATAGGCCCCAAGATGGATGCTTTCTTAACAAGAGCGAAAATCTGGAAAGGACCTAAAATCTTAACCTTTACCCAATCGCTATGTTGCTAAAACTCTCCAAAAATATTGTCGCACCAGTGTTGGATTCTCCAAAATGCACTACTTTTGGAGTATCCGACACGCACCTGTAGACTTATTGAAGAGTCCGAGCAACATAGCCCAACAATAGTCATGTAAATAACTAGACACCAGCAATAACTACAAATTATTCCCACAGCAATTTGAAAGTATTCAAGATTTGTATCTCAAATTCTCAAGTAGAGAACTAAAGCACATAGCCAACAGGAATAAGTTTTTAACCACAGAAAGCAGACAGTTATATTATAACAACATAGCCACAAATACAGCTTTTTAAAGAAACTGTTGGAAGTCCAATTTTTTTGGGTGCACTTAGCACTGAAAATGAGTTCAGTTTCAGTCTTGAAGAACAACGCAAAACATTTATGAAAACAATCACTAGACAGGGTTGGAATTTATAACAGCATATTCCAACCATGAATTTAGAATGGTTTATCTTTCCACTTAACCAAAATCATCTACTGGTCTTAGGTGGAAGATTCTTCCAAACAATCCATACGTTCAAGGTTTCACACCGTTAATAGTTGGATCGAGACCTCGGGTTTCCTTCACATGATCCACATATTCACTGTACTGCATAGTAAATAATGTGCTCTGGTATCGAGTTAGATGGATTTGCTTCCTCAATGATTCTGTTATAGGTCCATTATAACCTGCTTTGCGTATCAGTGAGTCAATTGCTTCTATAACGGTCCACCCTGGAGACAAAATTCAGTAAGTTCATCTTGCAGCTCAACTAGTTCGACAAGTGCCAGAAAAACTTAAATAGACAAGATGCACAACATTCTGTGTCGGTGATAGGTAAGGGAGAAGAAAATTACCTTCATGAGCAGCCACCTCAGGTAGGTACGTGGCATTTCTTCTTGTGTTATAGTTAGGGTCAGTAAATTCAATAATTATCCCATGCTTCCCTACCTGAACAAAGCCATTACATTCCTGAGAACAAAATACTACTACAGCAAACCAACAAGAGAGAAGCAGTTGTTGAGAAAAAGGGATGCAAGTAGATAAAAAAATTCTCATATGATTATGTCAACAATGACGAGGATTTACACACTGACAAATCATGACCACCGACCACCTTACCCAAGCAAAAGAACATACAGAAGGTGAATCATCTAAAAACCAATAGGAGAGTTTCGAAAATGTAAAATGATGACTGACATTTGATTTCAGAATTTGGATTCGCATGAGGGAGAAAATGAAGAAAAGACGACTGTGTTCTAAGCTTCACGTTACATGTTTAGGGAGTTATACAAGTCCAAAGGCAGATTTGATTGTCATGCTTGTGTAACAAATTTTTAATAGCACGTCACTCCAAACAAAACTAAGCTCTACCATCCCATCCAAGTACAGTAAAACGTCTTAGAAACAAATAATGCAGGCAATGTTTCAACACCATTCTAAGAAGTGAAATCTGACGGTCTAAATTATGGTAAAATTTGCTTCTTATTTGAATTCTTTTGGTGCTCATGAATTTGCTCCACAAAGCCATGACGCAATCACAAAAAGATACATGTCAAGCATACAAACATGTTCATATCCTCCATGATTTAAGAATCAGAGATTCAAAGTAAGTTCAAAAGCAGTACCTCCCAATCAAGGTAGTTAGCTGCAGTCTCATAATTAGTGAGAATTGAAACTGTACACTGTAAAGTAGGTAACTCTTTAGCCTGTATCGGAGGAAAACGACGGTCCCTAAGAGCACTGCAGATGAATTCAAATATGTAAATACGTAGATACAGTGTCATAAGATATAACATAAGTTTTTATTTAGGCCGGAACAAAATTTAAGAAAATAAAAGCAGCAAGCAATTCACTTTCTTAAGAACCCAAGAGTGTGACAAACTTAAGGTTTCAAAGCAAGTCAGCACAAGGAAAAGGAAGTGTAAAACGTCATTTATACTCAAACAGTGAAACCGAAGAGATTAAAGTGCAAAAAATCTCAAGATTCATTTTTCTGCATACTAACATGCTGAATCATGAGTATAGTACAATACCAGTATGAAATAGAATGCTTTCAGACGCCCAAGAAGTGTCCAATAAATTGATAGAAAATGTATCAAACATAAACAAGCCAAACAACTAATGTAATCCTTCAAACAGTTTTACCAATAATAATCAGCTTTGATTCAACAAATTCTTTGTCACATAATGAAGCTCAATTATCTTAATATCATTCCTATTTATTAGCTAACAAACATGAAATAGAATTGCAAAGAGAAAAAAAAAAGTACTTCAAATATAAGAACTCCACTTGCAATTTACCTCGTCAGAGCATAATCCTTAAAGCCATTAACAATGCAGCGAGCTTCCAGAGTGCCGATGCATCCGCGCAAACGAGGCTCCCCACCATTCACCACTTTCTTCCAAGTCACAAACAGCGGGCTGAAATGCAGTTTGAGCATGAGAGCAAAATCCAAATTTATTTTTGTATTGGTTTGCCATTTCATGAGTTACAGATGAAAGACTAAGAATGATGTTAGCTTACAAAAAGGGACACCCAAAAATCCTTACCCCGTCCAAAAGCAGATGTGTTTTCCAACTTATGAAGACTATAAAGAACATTTTGTCATGAGAACAAAATACATAGACAGTTAATAGAACAAGCTTCGTGGAACACAGACCTTCACTTGATGAAAGAAAAAGATGTTTCAAGGAAGACTAACGATTAGAAATTTGGTGGTGGTGGTGGGGGTGGGGTGGGGGGGAATATAAAGAAAGGGAAGATTCCAATAGAAAAGGAATGCCCTACATAAAAATCTTATTTAAAAAAATGTTTTGATATAAAGGAAAATACCCCAGACCCCACTTTGTGGGATTTCACTGGGTATGTTGTTGTTGATATAAAGGAAAATACAATTTTGAAAAGGCCATGACAAATCAACAGTTATAAAGAGTAACAAGTGACGCAATTGGAATGAAAGAAGCTAAAAAACACATCTTTTTTCTCAGTAAAAGTTAGAATCACATCTTGCGAGCACATCATTTCCAGTTGGCACTAAACAACAAAATAAACAGGTAATTTTCAGGTAATTTTCCAGATTCAAGAACACAAAAGGATTGAAACAGCATTGACCCTTCCTATTCCAAGGCCTCAGCACCATGCAACCAAGAAAATAAACTGTTCCCCTGTAAACACTTGAGTAAGTAACTTGTACAAAAGAATCCAACTCATTCCAATCTAAAGATAGAGAAATTGCACATATCTCCAGGAGGGAATTTACACACTCCCCACAAACTATGCCACAAAAGGGTAACAAAGATATGTTCACACATAGCAATAACAACAATTAGGACTCAGTCCCAACTAAGTTAGGGTCATCTATATGAATCATCACTTCTTCGTTTAAACGCAACTCATATACATGCATATAAAAATTGCACATATCTCAAGGAGGGAAGTTAAACATATCTCACAAACATGTCACATTCACAAAAGGGCAATAAAGATGTGTCAACACATTGCAACAACAACAACAATAAGGACTCAGTCCCAACTCCCAATCAAGTTAAGGTCGGCTATATGAATCATCACTTCTTCGTTTAAACTCAACCCATATAAATGCATATAAAAACTGCACATATCTCCAGACGGGAAGTTAAACATGTCACATTCACAAAAGGGTAATAAGGATATGTTCACACATTGCATCAACAACAACAATTAGGACTCAATCCCAACTCCCAATCAAGTTAGGGTCAGCTATATGAATCATCACTTCTTCGTCTAAGCTCAACTCATATATGGGTTGCTCAGATGGTAAGCACCCTCCACATCCAACTCTAAAAAGAAGCTCAACTCATACACATGCATACAAAAATTAAAGACATCCCATCTACAAGAAAACAAAAAAAGACACAAACTTTGCAAGAATATCAATATGGGTGTCTCTAATTTTAAGCTAAAACAAAAAGGGGCAAAGAGAAAAATTAGCTTACTGTTCACCCTCATCAAAAGCAGGAGGAGGAGGTTGTTCCTTGTTGTAGTGAGACACCAATGTATCAAAACAGTAAACAGCCATCTCCCTATTTGCAGACACCATCTTTTTCCTCCCTGCTAAATTCAATCAAATTTCACACAAAACAAGAATCGATCTTTCAATTAACAGTTTAACAAATCAATAGATCAAATTTCAGTCAAATTAACGATTCTAAAAAAGGGTTTTTTTTCCCCTTTCTTCCTATGTGCCTAACAAATCCTAAGCAGATATGGGTACAGATTACAGAATAAGAACAAAGCAAAGAGCCTTGTGAGAATTCCTCTTCCTTTTTCCACTTTGGGCTCTTTTTTGAGTGTTTTTTTTTTTTTTTTTGCTTTAATGGTTTCCCAAGAATTATTATTATTATATTATTTAGAGTAGTGGAAAAGCCAGTATTTTTTATATTTTGTTTGGATAGGAATAATTTAATAGTTTAAATTATTTTTTTGCATTGATAATTTCGTCATGGACCAACCTTCTAGAGAATGGCCAAAAAAGTCCCTCGATTGCTGGAAACAATCATATTTACGTAAAAGACTTGATAGCAACATGACACCTTTTATGTCGTTTGGTACCTGAGATAAGAATAATAATTTTGAGATAAAATTTGAAACTAGTTTTATTTTTTGTTCTATTTGAGTTACAATTGTAACTGAGGGCTCATCCAAAACTCTTTTGATAATTTTATTTATTTATAATGATTTTAGAATGTTAAATCTCCCACAATTATTGGTATGTTTACTTCTTTCATATCTTACTACTATATCCACATACTTCGACAATATTTATCCTAAGATCGGTTAATTTTAAGTGAAATCTGGAAATCAAAGTCGATTTAGAGTCATCCATCAAATTTAGGTTGTCTTTGCTAATTTTTAGTAACGACAGGGGTATAAATAGCCGAAAACAAAGCTAACCAATGAATATAAGTTGAGTATATTTGGACCCTTTTCACTCTAAATACAACACAAATTTGCATATTCCACTACTGGCAACAACAGAACAAACTGAATCCAACACAACTATTCAGAACAAACTGAATCCAACACAAATAATCAGAATGAAATTGTTAAGGTAAATGATAGCAAGCACACAATAACTACAAGGATTTATTCAAGTTTAATCTGAATCAGAATCATGTCTTCTTCTCTTCTCCTTGTCTTTCTTGTGTTTCTTCCTGTCATCTGAATCGTGGGTGTGCTTCCTCTTATCGTCAGAATCACGGGAACGTTTCCTCCTGTCATCTGAATCGCGAGAATGCTTCCTCCTATCATTTGTATCATGCAAATGTCGCTTCTCTCTCCTCTCATCCTTTTCCCGTCTCTTCTCTTCTCGCCTCTTCTTCTTTTGGCTCCTTTCATCCTCGGACTCTTCTTCATTCTGTAGGGGTGCAACAGCAGGGAGATTTGCATTAATCTTTTCTACAGGCTCATCGACCGGATTAGATGGAAAAGCTGATGGTGAACTTGGTTCTTCCCAAGGTTTGGGCAATCTGCAGAATGCGTTAACAAACATGATTAGGATTTAGGCACCCGTATAGAATAAAGAAGAAACAAAATCCTTTATTATTTTCTTTATCTCATAATTTAGTTTACTCTACAACCTTTCCATCTTCAAAGTCAAGCCCCTATTCCCCAACTAGCAACGAAATTCAGAGACGAAGGCGAGGAGAAATAGAGCACATAAAGCGCAACAGGTGAAATAAAATGATCAATAAGAACCACAAAAATCTTAAGAGAACATTCAATGCTAGTGAAATCAGTACTTACTTTGAGAAACCAAGACCGTCCACCCGAGCAGCTTCAGAATGCCCTGCTCCCAAGTCTTCTGCAGTTGAACCTCTCTTCACAAGTTCAGACAACTCATGCTTGTCTAACCGAGTACCTTGAGGACGTGTGGCACGCTTAGGTGCTAAGCCCAGAGCCTCCCTCATTGACTGCTCCTCCTCTTCTTTAATCCTACGTATTTCTTCTTTTGCTGCCTCCATATCCTTATCCTGGGATTTCTTATCGCGGGTGTACCAATGAAGATCTTTTCCTGAACAGGGGGGAGAAAACACCACAACAAGATGTAAAATATGCCACTAGTTAGACTATGTAATGAAGAAATAAAATGTCCAGTACAACATACCCCCATCTTTCCCCAGTAAAAAGTACTTGGGATCCCAGATAAAATATGGATTTAGTACCTCAGGATTCCAACATGTTATTTATGACTTCAAACCTATATTGTCTAGCTAGCTTTGTACAAATATGCATCTCCTCACACTCAGCAATATAATTAGAGTCTACAAAGCAGGGCAGCAAAATTTACTCCGAGAATACAAGATTAGACAAGGTAAAAATGACTACATTCAGTAGAAGGTACAAGTAGCACACATGAAGGATAAATGAGTGGAGGTCAATTGAGATTGTTTTTTATGTTTTGCATAGACCTCCAGATGAAACGGTTATTAAGCATGAAACTTACGGTGAGTGAGGGTGTAAAAAGGGGGTGAGGTAGACCTCAAATCACTTGGAGATAGGTAGCGATATGCACAAGATTGTATGTTTCAGTTTAGAAGTTCTCTCTTACTCTATTGTAAATATGGCTTTTCCAAGTACTGCTAAGAACTGAGTTAGTACTGATATTATTAACAAAATGCTACCATTTTTTAAACAAAATTAATTACATAAGGGCTTGGCCAGTTTGTGCTTCTTCAACAGGAGAAGTTGCTTCTTCAACCTCCCCTCGCCTTGTCACTTTAATCGACAAAGCGCTTGCTTTTCACGACAATGACCTAGACTTTTGAATCATTTGCATTTAGGTACCATAATCTCAACCTAATAGCACTTCAACTTCATTCTTATGAGAGCTAGACTTCCTGTGCATATATTCTATCTAATTTATACTTGTCTGAAAATCCTCAATCACTTGAGTGCTTCTTCACAGCACCAATTTGTTCATCTCGTTAGTCTCATCAATTGACACAATATCATCAGCAGGTACATGTGCCATCTAACATCATCCTGTAAACTATTGTTTATCTCATCCAACCTTAGCATGATTAAATTCAAGCTCACAGAAGACCCTTGGAATAAAAATCCACGAATATACTAAACTCCTTACTTACCTGTTTCGAGAAAAAATAGTTAACTCCTTTATATTTCTTCCTACTGGTCTCACACTTCTGATTGCTCCTTTGTACATGCATTTTATGACATTAACATATTTGATGTGAATTCATTTATTCCAAAGTACACTTATCTTAGCATTCTATCACATGCTTGACTAAACTATACTTGATCAAAGACTCAATACAACATACAACCAGAAGTTCCGGCAAAATCAATAACTTATGGCGTACAGTAATAGATAACAGAATTTGTGCTCTGAACTTGGGGCAGCAAATTTAAAAAAAATACCATGAAGTACTTCACATTGCAGTTAATTGTTATGCTTCATGGATATATTACTTTTTTTCATATCTACAACCATCAGAAGAAAAAAAGCTCTTACTCATAGGGATGAACATATATACCATCCTTTAATTTACAATGGTCACAAACTACTAATGCAATTAGCATGTGTCTTGGGGAAAACAGCAGAAACAATATGTTTCTCATCAACTATTGACATATATATATATATATATATATGTTTCTTATCGACTAATTTCCAGCAATTGCAATTGTATAATTTGAGAACAAGAATATATACCTTTCTGCCATCTCCCAACTGCTGCTTTGATACTATGACCTATATAATTTTCTCGATGTTTATCAACCTTCACATCATCCCAGCTAAATTCTGTTGCAGCAAAGAAAAAATACATTAGGAACACTAGAGATTAGGGCAAGAATTTAACAGCTTGATCTCCAGAAAAACAAGTACAAATTTTGTGGAAGAACCTCCTATGCCATCTACAGGAAAACTTCATTAAGCGTGTTTGAACTAGAAAGCATTATAACTCAAAATTTATGACTCTAGGAAGAGCTAAGATATACTGATTCTTATATCTATGCAGCTGTCTCATAACTTCTGTCGCAGAATTAGACTGATAAGCCAGAATCCCAACAAAAAGGAGCAACATTTAGATAAGAAGGGAAAATATAAAAAGGGAGACAAAGAGACATGTATAATAAGCAGAAACGAGAACCAAGAAAGTAGACCACATCTAGCTGCACTTATAAATAGGAACTAATTTGTTGGACCACATGCATGATTCACTCAATACAAGCAGCAAGTACCAGAAAACTCCTGAAATCTGAGAAAACGAAACATGGCCTTTTATTATAAAGCAAATATAAACATGGACTTGCAAAATACAGACATCAAACTGTCAGAAAACAAGCATGCATTGAACATCATCTCGAGAACCCAGCCTTAATTTTCCTCCTTCACAGATCATCTGCCTTACACCCAAAATTTACAAGTTCATAACTCCTCCAACTTTTCCCCAACTTCCTTGGATCGATAGCATAGTAACAGTAATTGTTGTTGTTTATAACTCCTAAAACTTTTCCACTCTAATCCTAGAGGGTAACAACAACAACATAACCAATGTAACCCATTACACACAAGTGGGGTCTAAGCAGGGTGGTGTGTACTCAGCCTTACACCTACCTTGTGAAGGTAGAGAGACCATATTCGATACACCTTTGGCTCGAGTAAGCATATCAAAAATCAAGTATGTAAAACAAATGCAATACCGAAGAAGCCATGCTGAAAACAGCTAAGAACAAAACAAGTAGCAATAACAAATAACAACATATACGGATAAGAGACTCTCGACTATCTATTCACCTTCTACCTTAATCCTCAACCTTCATATCTTCCTATCTAATCCTACTGACTGCTGGGAGTAAATCTGATTATGTTTATAACAACAATAAATCCGCATGCTATAATTCCACAATTAATGATATCTCAAATAATTTCAACTTCAATACATAATAAGAAAAGCCTCGATCTTTGTTCGAGGAAGGGCGATTCTCTCAAATTTTAACCATATGTAAGCAAATTAGACTAACAATTGATGAAACGTAATACTTTAAATGATGAACTATAAGAAGAAGAAAAACAAAGAAACCCTAGATTAACCATAGATGAGCAAAGAAAGCTTACGATCTCGGCCGCCACGAACGCCGCCTCTAGTAGGATGATACATCTTTTGCCCTTCTTCTCCTCTCTAAACCCAGATTTCAATTTCACCAACTAACTCAAAATTCAGGTGCTGAAAAAGGGGAACATAGAATGGGGGACAGATATGGTCCTTAGCTTAAGGCTCCGCTAAAGTGTATAAAATTAATATTTGTAATAATATTTATATTATTAGTAATATATTTATATTAATTATGAGGAAATTATTTTTATACTTTACTATAAATAAAGTATATAACTAATGATGGTTGAAAATTGGCCTTATCACAATTCCTTCAACAATAAGGCCTTCTTTTGTACATACAACCAGTTTTCACATCTTCCATTCTCAACTCGATGCAATCATCTTCATTTTCAGTAAAAAAATTACCTAATTCCAACTCAAACCAGCCATCATCTCTAAGTTTGGATATTATAAGACATCATTTTGAATAAAAGTTTATTTTTAGTTATTTTAATTAATGCAATGTCAAGTGTTTGGGACCTGTTCACGCACTTCAATGCAGTGAGATGCACTTATTTTGTCACATCAGCATTTTGTGCTTAATAGATACATGTTTTGAATAATTTAGGTATTCAATAGGTACAAGTCATAGTTGAAGTATTTAAGTGAATTATGAGGACAATTTTAGGGGAACGCATATGACTTGATTGAAAATTGTACCAAACACAAACAAGTTACTCCCTCCGTTTCACAAAGAATGGTTTAGTTTGACTTGTGTACAAAATTACCCTTTGATCTTGTGGTCTTAAATATGTCACGTGGAAAGCTGAAATTAAAATGTTACCCAAAAAAGAAAGAGGACAGAGGTCATTTTTTTTAAACATACTAAAAAGGAAATGAAGTCATTCTTTTTTAAACGGATGAAGTACTAATAAGTAGTACTAATACATAAAGATAATGGATACCTATTACTTTTATTTTTAATGAAGTCTATCAAACGATTCATTTGATAGAATGCATTAGAAAAAATAATATATTCATTAACTATATGTATTATTAATATCTTATTTGGTACTTTTCAATTTATATACTCTATTTGATATTATGTTATGTATAATTAATATAGAAAAATTCATGTTATTAATAGTACAAAAGTTTTAATGCATGGTTAATGACACAATGCAAATCTTGTTCACATCTTTTCTACCTAATTCATAAAGAGTATTTTTTTTAAATAATTATATAATACATATTATTTTTAAAAACACCAAATTAAACACGATACTTATAACTTTGACATATAAAATGTGTAAAAAATACTTTTTTCGGATAACTATGTAATTTTTTTCCTTTTAATTATTCATTGATTAGATATGAGCCTTAGTACGTGGCAACAAAATCCGTGAGAGCGCAGAATCAGCTCGAACCTTCAGCTGATTTATTATTATTATTATTATTATTTTGTATATATGTAACTTATATAGTCACCTCTCGATCAATTAAAAATAAAAAATCCAGAAGAAAGCAGAATATGGCAATGAGATCTGTCGTTTCAAGCAGTGGAGTACGTCGTTTAATGGAAGGTGGTGGAAGATCATCGATTTCCGGCCTTCGTTACTTTTCCGACAGCAAAGGTCGAATTTTCAGTGAAGAAGAACGTGCTAAAGAGGCTGTTTACATTCAGGTAGTATATTTTTTTTCATTCGATTTTTTTATGTGTTATGTTAGCATCGAGTGTTTACGAGATACAGTATGGATGAGTTTTGGAGTGTTTAGTTGTTAATTGAAATTGAATTGAGGTGTTTTAGATGTGTAATTTTGAAGTTTTTGAGTGTTTGTTTAGGTATTATGACTTATTAATTGAATTGTTGTTTTTTTTGGGGGAAAATAGAAAATGGAAAGGGAGAGGATGGAGAAGGCGAGGAAGAAAGCTGAAAAGGAGAGAGCTGAGAGAGAGAAAGCTGATAAGGTATGTATTGTTTTAGATGGAGTATTAGAATGTTTTTAGTTTGGCCAAGTTTCGTGCATTTCAACTAATTCCGCGACGTAGACATAATTTTGGAACTTTCTTCTTAACTATCATTTTTTTTCTTTAGCAGAAGGCTGAAGAAGAGGCTCATAAGAGCTGAAGTGGGTTATCTGCAGCCTTTCCCTTCAGGTCCTGTTGATAGAAATAATGTCTGCTGACCGTGTCGTCTGTCAAGCTCCTCCTCGAGCTTGTCCTTGTACAGAATATGGTTTAATTATAATAATATCACTTTTAGTAGTCTTTCCATGTTGTGTATGATGCTTGTAAACTTGCTATTCTCAAGATCGTTTTTTTTTCTTTGGTCTGATCTTCAACTCTTAGGGTCGTTTGGTGTGATGGATAATACAAAATAGTACTGAGATTAAATTATAGTATCATTTAATTTGTTGTTTGGTTGGCAAGTTTGGGATAACTTATCTCGGGATTAATGATTAATACCGAGATAAGTTATCCCTCCCCTTGGGTGGTATAGTAATCCCGGGATAACTTATTCTGGGATAAAATAGGTAAATGACAGAAATATCTCTTTCAACCTTTTTGTTACATCACTTTTTATATTCATGAAGGACATTTTTGTAAATAAATAAATTATTCTTAAAATTTATTATTTTGAATACAACAAATCAAACCCTCAATAAAAAATAATTTCATCATAACTTATCCTATCATAATTAATCTCATCCTAATTTATCCCAAAAATTCAAACCAAATGAACCCTTGGTCATTTGTTGTCTAGTGAATCATAATTGTTTCATCGTGCAGGAGAACATGGGTAGAATTGACCCTGCTAACCCTGGTTCATCTGTTGGAGTGGAAACTCTGTAGACTAATGTATCTCTTGTATAAAATACAAGTTGATGTAATATACTCAGTTACGGCTAGGGGTGTCAAACCCGCACAAAATTTCAAGGGTTGGGCTCAAGATAAAGATAATTTGAATTGAGTTCAATCTCAATCCATTTTAAGAGAATTCTTAATTGAGCTCAATTCAATCTTCAATTTTAACCCATTTTAAAGCTCTTTATTAAGATATGTTCCTATATTGAAGGTATGAATTATTATCTATTTAATATCTTTAAGTATTTATCAATCCATTTGTTACTTTTTTTATTAAAAAAATTGAGTTGAAATTCAAATTATAATTATAAAAGTTAAATATCATTATATTAAAATTATTGAGATTAAGCGGGTTAAATTGGGTGGGTTAAGACTCAATCATTATTTCAACTCAATCCGCCCATTTGACACCCCAAGTTACAGCCTTAAGAACTGGATTTGGTTAAATAAATGTGTGGTTGGTACACAAGGTTCTTATAGCAAGGTATATAATATATAGTTAAACATTCAATATGATTTCACGAGATCTAATGCGTGGTTGGTACACAAGGTTCTTATAGCAAGGTATATAATATATAGTTAAACATTCAATATGATTTCACGAGATCTAGTTTCATTGAAGTAATGGATTTTCCAACCTAAAAGGATGGGAATGTAAAACACCAAGAATGCATCCTCCTCATTCTCCCCTCTTTAACAACATAGCACAGCCATGGCAAAATATTACGTGTCTGTTGGCTTTTTAGGATTGACTTTTGAGATGAGTCACTCAATTGAAGGTGAGTTTTGGGATAAATATCTAAGTGAAATTTGAAAAGGGTGACCTATACGTAACTTATGGTAGATTATTATTTTCAACACTCTCGTGAAATATATAGAATGGAGAAGAGCTTAGAAAAATGCAATGGATTGGGAAAACATGTAGGCGCGCTAACACTGTATCATAAAATTCAAAACTTATACTATTTCATTCCAGCAAAGAAAAACGTTTTCAAAGAAGAAAAAATCCTCAGAAGGCAAAACTTATACTAGTTCCCTAGAGAATTGAATAACAACAGTAAAATGGTTAACCAATTGTTGGCCTTATCTCAAATCCTTCAACAATAAGTCCTCCTTTTGCATGACAACCAGTCTTCACATCTTCCATTCTCAACTCTATGCAATCATCTTCACTTTCAGTCAAAAAATTACCCAATTCTAACTCAAACCAGCCATCATCTCTAAGTTTAGGAACTGGTTTATGATCAAGCTCCATGTTACTAGGTTGATCCGGATTCAAAAAAGCAATCCGCACATTTGTAGATTCAACACCAGAAATTCCAACTGAAACCTCCACGTTTCTAGCATCAAACCCATAAGAATCATCTTCCAACTTGTAAACAAAGTAAGCTGTATAGGATGTCAGTGGTGATAGAATCCCAGCTCTTATTGTGCCCCAAATTTGAAGCCACCATACAAGTTTCAGCTGAGCCACCTCTGGAAACCTGTTTTCACAATCAATAGATAGCTTCAATTCAACTACAAAATTTTCATTTTACATTCAACAACAACAATAACATATTTGGTGTAATCTCTCAAATGGGGTCTGGAGAGGAGGGTGGTATCTACGCAGACCTTACTCTTATTTTAGTTGGGTAGAGAGATTGTTTCAAAAAGATCCTCTTCTCAAAAGAGAAGTAACCGAAGCAGGGTTGCAAGAAAATATGATACCAAAATAGTTAAATATTGACACAAGCTTCAATTATTAGTAATAAGATAATGGTGAACCTGGACTCTGGTACAGAAGTCCATTCCCAAGCGTCTGGTGTATCACTCCATACTATATTAAGATCTCTTGCACCTAAGAAGTAGCATTTCTTTCCAGTCCATTTATCCAGTGAGGAAATCTGTTGTACAAAAGCATGTATACAGTAACTAAACAGATGAAAACTAGACATGTTTGCTCATTGTAACATTTTAAAGAATAAAGATATGGAGCAACAAAGCAGCAGTTGCTTTTGATATATTATGACTGAGCTTCATTACTCTTAATTCCAAATTTAATTTATAGCCTTCTTGCCAAGGAGCACAAGAAGATCGTAACTATTTACGACTTATGAGCATGATTTTGTGGTTGCGAGTGGACAATCAACGCAAAAATATCATGTGTTTTGTCATCCTAATTGGATTCACCATTTTCAGCTCAGCAAATGATAACAAATTGGATATACAACTTCTCCAACAAAAGATCGAACTATATTCCGTTCAATGGATATGACATTTTCAAGGAAGAGGATAGAAATGTTGATATTCAGATCTACTATCAATTTAGATAAATTGCAGTTAGTATGATTTTCATTTTCTTTACCTTGCGACCTTCATCAATTAAGAGTGGATGATCGGCGAGATAAACATAGACATCCTTGAGTGATCGGAAATCGGGGATCGGAGTCGGTGATTTGGCGATGATGGAGGGATAATCGGACGGCAGGAATTTTGCCCAAACGGACTCGGAATCGGCGGCAGAACGGAGAGATGTAGAGACTAAGGAAAAGCGGCAAACGTCCTGCGGGCTCGTAAAGGCGAAGATCTCGGCGATACATCCCTCCGGTAGCATCGACAGACAAGTATTACAACTCTCATTTTCCTCGCTTTGCTCTTTCTCCATTGGGTGTGTTTTGCCGTTACACCTCATGCTACTATACTCGAATAAAAGATGAAATAACTAATATATGCTTCAAATAATATATGAATTCACTAATAATTAATTTCTATATTATTAATGCTTACATAACTCTAACTAGTTACTAAATGATCTTAGCGTGATATAGAAATAATTTGTTTGGACGGTTTGGTATGAAGTGTAAGAATAATGTGAAATACAGTGTATATTAATAAGGAAAAAAGGATAAATATACCCCAAACTATCGTAAATGATATACAAATACCCTCCGTCATATTTTTGGTAATGTGAAATATGATTTATATTAATAATATTAATTGACTATTGTTGTTGAATATGTGTTATGATTGTATTACTTATGCTAATATTATTTCTTATGCAATATTTAATTTGATATATTTAAATGATATGCAATATATAATTCCTATCAAAACATTCTTTATAGAATCCTCTCCACAAATAGTTAAATACAATAAACACAAATAGCTAAATACAATAGATTGGATGCGAAGAAAGATTTTAATGAGTAATTGTATTTCTTTTAAATCACGTTAGTGTATGCATTACAATTTCTTGCATTGCTAGTATCACATTTCTTTATGTATTAGTCATATATAACATAATATCAAATAGAGTTCATAACTAATAACAAACTTTTTAACTTTCTTGTTCACATAAATTAAATCAGGCAAAAAAACGTGTTCGATGAACAACATGTGAATATTCATATACCACCTCTTGTTGGTTCCGAGCAACAAAGGAGGATCATAAACAAATCAAACATTTGTTTCTTAGCAAGGTATATAATATACCATTAAATATTCAATATGATTTCACAAGATTTAGTTTCATTCAAGTAACAGATTTTAGCTTTGATTGAAAGGATGGAAATGTACAACACCAAGAATGCATCCTCCTCTATCTCCCCTCTTAACAACATAGCACAGCCATGGCAAAATGTTGTGAGTCTGTTGGCTTGTTCAGGATTGGCTTTTGAGATAGTCACTCAATTGACTGGTGAAAGGACAAATATACCCTGAACTATCGTAAATGGTATACAAATATCCTCTGTCATACTTTTGGAACTTTGATACCCTGCCATCCAAAAACTAGTGTTTATTTACCCTTCACTCTAACGTAAGACCAAATAATGACATGTGGCGCAATCTTATGGAGGAACCCGTTATTTGGTTGGAATTTTTTTTGGTCGTTGCTTGCTGCTCGGCGTGAGGCGGATGAGTATCGATGGTCACTGGTTTGAGGTCCGGTTTTTGGTTTCGTTTGCTGGAAAATGGAGGTTGGTTCAGTGGTCGACTCCTGATGGCTAATGGTGCAATGGGTCTAGTTCGTGGAGGTGTTTCTGGTGGCGTTTTGGTGGTGGCGAACTTCTCTGTTTGGTAGTTGTTTGAGCTGGAAAAGGAGGTGAGCTGGTTTGGAGGTGGATGTTTTAATTTGGGTCAAAGGGTTTCGGGTGGGTTTAAAATAAAAATGGGTGGGTTTTTTAAATTTTAGGTTGGTCAAACGGACCCCTCCATAAGATTGTGTCACGTGTCATTATTTGGTCTTCCGTTAGAGTGAAGGGCAAATAAGCACTTGTTTTTGAACGGCAGGGGTATCAAAGTCCCAAAAGTATGACGGAGGGTATTTGTATACCATTTACGATAATTCGGAGGTATATTTGTCTTTTTTCCCTATTAATAATGTTGATTGAATATGAGATTGCTTGTATTATTTATGTTGATACTATTTCTTATGCAATGTTTGATTTGATATATTAAAAATGACATGCATCATATAATTTCTATTAAAAAAAATTCTTCACAAAATCCTCTCCACAAATAGCTAAATACAATAGATTGGATGCAAAAAAAAAATTAAGGAGCGAGTGTATTTCTTTTAAATCACGTTAGTGTATGCATTACAATTTCTTGCATTGCTATTATCATAATTTTTCATGTGTTAATCATACATAACATAATATTAAATAGAGTTTATATCTAATAACAAACTCCTTTTAACTTTCTTGTTTAATATATTTCTTTTAGAAATGAATTATTGACTATAAGGGTTTCTCTGCAAGATTTATTCATAGAGGGTGAGTCAAGTCCTAATTAAATACAAAAAGACGTAATCGATGGATAACATGTGAATATTTCTATACTACCTCTTGTTGGTTCCGAAAAACAAAAGAGGACCAGAAACAAATCAAAATACTCACAAGAAAAACATAAATGAAACCAAATAATTTTATTGAGCTCACACCCTATAAACTTCACTAACTAATCATTGAATTCATAAAACAACAAAGATATAAAACAACAACATATCTAATGTAGTCTCACGAGCCAGGTCTGAGGAGAATAATCTGTGCACAGCACATATCATTACTCCTACCTTATGAATGCAAAGAGACTGTTTCCGAAAGAACCTCAACTAAAACATCAAGATTGTTTGTTTGCTATTTTGATCTTTTTAATCGTCTTAACATCTGTCTTAAATGACTTAGCAAGTATCAATTCACTAATTCCACTACTAAAAATTGATGATGGCAATGTAACAGTTCCAGGACTAGCACCACCAAGAGCAGCTACACCAACTGCTTTTCTCTTATAATCAAAATTATACTGATAATGTTGTAATCCTTTAGGAAACACAAAAATATCCCCTGCTTGAAGTCTCTGAGTATACAGAACATCCTTCGTATCGACAAAACCAACCTCTAAAACGCCTTCCAGGAGGAGAAAGAGTCCAGTAGCGCGAGAATGGTAGTGGGGCGGGTTCACAGAACCTGGAGGGAATTGAAGCACAGCTAGTGACACTCCTTGACCATTAAGAACTGGAAACTCTGCCTTTGTAGCCTTTGTTGTGGTACATTTATCAAATGGTTTTTGAAATATACCACGCATCGCGGTGTATGTGAAGTAATTGGCATCAATAGAGGATTGATTTTCAGGGGACGTGAAATCTGAAAGGATGTCTGGATCACTTGCTATTGTTGTTCTTGATATGACAATTGTAAAAATTGAAATTAGAAGGAATAGGGAAGATTTTGTGATATTTGTGATCATGTTTGATTAATTTGACAAATTTTTTTGATAGTTAAGTTGTTTAATTTATAATGTGTTGTATAGCACACCAAAATATTATTCAATATGAAAGTGGTTATACAGCTTTTGAACGATTCATTCAATGATTTAAAATTAAACATTGTTATCAATTATAACGCTGCATAATGATAAATATTATCTTGTTAATAACTCAAGGAAAGGACAAAATATAGGGTGTGTATATAGTCTGATTTTTTCATGTTTGGTCGATTAAAATATTTTAGAAAATATACAAATTGTTTGTCATGCTTTATTTGAGTTGAAAGTTTTCCAGAAACGATCTCTCTACCTTTACGAGATAGGGTAAGGTTTGTATCATCCTCATACCCCTACGTGTGGTATTACACGGGATACGTTGTTGTTTTATAGTTTCTACGAAAACGAGTTTCAAAAGTGATTTCCCTTGTGAGAATTGGTAAAACAATTGGCTAACTATAAGATTTTAATACAATATTTAGAGGGAAGCTATAATCAACACGGGTATATGGTGTGCATATTTTGATAAATACTGAATTATCATATTGAAATCAAACAATTCGATATTTTGATATTAGTATTTTGATGATCATTGTGCACATCAAAAGTTTTTAGTATTTAGTACGATATTCAGTAATTATATTTAAAAAATAAGATACTAAAATATTGAATGTCATACCATATTCACATATTGAATTTACTCACACACAATGTTTCATATATCAAACCAAGTAACAAACTAAAGTAAAGATATCCATAAACGTAACATACATTATATATTTGACGTAAATATCAAGTACGACTAAATATTTTGTCAAAACAATAGGACTCTTTCTTTTTCATCATGGCAACTCCTTGAATAATTCTTGAAACAACCAAGAAATTAAAAACTAAGGTTAGGTAAGGTAGAAAGTATCAAAGAAAGCTATGTTTATACCTGCTACATAAAATTACTTATTGATTTGAAGCTTTTGGATCAAGAGTTTACTTTGTTTTTGAGTTTTTAATAAATAAAATTTATACATTTGATGAATTTCTCAATACAAATATAGGGTCTATTGGACCCAATACCCTAAATTCACCTGTGTTATTTATACATAATAGTGAGTAATAGTATTTATCGATCAAACATGTATAATCACATTTTTGGTGCACTTGAGCCAATATCTTTCGGGAATAACCTCTCTACCTCCATCAAGTAGGGGTAAAGTCTACTTACAGTTTACCTTTCCTAGATAGCACTCGTAAGATTTAACTATTGTTGTAATTGTTGCTTTATAATCACAATTTGATGTATTTTTCGAAAAATATATCCACTAATTTTCTTACCATGCCATTAATAAAAACAGACTATATGGCTTCTAGTGATGATATATTACTAATATTATGCATGAGCATTTCCTTTACTACTTCATGTCCCTAGCAATTCTTTTAAATAAAATCATTTGATATTCGAAATTCATTTCAAAGCTCAAACTCAAGTCTTTCTCATTTAAAAGTATAACGATTTCATCCATCCCACTACATTTATTAGCGCGGCACCTCTCAACTTTTTATCAAATTTAATAAGTACCTGTTTCTGGTACACTTACACATTCAATTTAAGTCAAAATTGAACAAGTCTTGAAACTTTTTGAAATACAGCTGATAATATATACCCTACAATATTAGAAATTGCTCAATTGGATTAATCATTTGACTTTATCAGCAACTAACTTATTCAATTTAAGTCCAAATAATACAAAATTTTTGGTATGCTACTTACAACACACTATAAATTGAACATGTTAACCATCAAAAAAATTATCAACTTAGAAAACATTTTTTTCATCAAAACAAAAAAATAAAACATGGCCTGGATTTCCACTAAATCATCCTTATTAGTTCTAATTTCAATTTTTACAATTGTCATATCAAGAACAACAATAGCAAGTGATCCAGACATCCTTTCAGATTTCGCGTCCCCTGAAAATCAAACCTCTGTTGATGGCAATTACTTCACATACACCGCGATGCGCGGTATATTTCAAAAATCAGTAGATAAATGTACTACAACAAAGGCTACAAAGGCAGAGTTTCCAGTTCTTAATGGACAAGGAGTGTCACTAGCTGTGCTTCAATTCCCTCCGGGTTCTGTGAACCCGCCTCACTACCATTCTCGCGCTACTGGACTCTTTCTCCTCCTGGAAGGCGTTTTAGAGGTTGGTTTTGTCGATACGAAGGGTGTTCTGTATACTCAGAGGCTAAAAACAGGGGATATTTTTCTGTTTCCTAAAGGATTACAACATTATCAGTATAATTTTGATTATAAGAGAAAAGCAGTTGGTGTAGCTGCTCTTGGTAGTGCTAGTCCTGGAACTGTTACATTGCCATCATCAATTTTTAATAGTGGAATTAGTGAATTGGTACTTGCTAAGTCATTTAAGACAGATGTTAAGACGATTAAGAAGATCAAAGAAGCAACCACAACACCGTGATGTCATTCTCCAAGTTGTTAGAGGCGGATTCAGGATTTAAATTTAATACGTTCAATTTTTAAGAATTTTAGTGTTGTATTCATTGTAATGTAAGCTTATGGGTTCAGATCTAGTGTTTCTTGATGCATTTCTATACTCCATGTCGAAAGTTATGGATTCAGATTATTCTATAGTCAAAAAGGCTACATTTGTTTGTGGCAAGCGTTAACCAGTAACATGCGTTTACCCACACATCACGTACTGCACTCTTACCGCTAGTTTTTTTTTTTAAAAAAAAATCAATATTAGCATGCAAACAGTAACATTAGCATTGCCAACTTTGAATTCAGTTGTCCATACCAAGATAAGTTATTGAATACATACTCCATCTCAAGCAATAAACTGACAGATACATACACTAAAGTCAAAACTATTTTACATAGATGTGTGTCTAAAAGATCCATTGTGCCAGTCAAAGTCAATCCATTTATTAGCTGTGTTTCAGGTTTGACAAAGTAATTTTAACAGCAAGAAAACATAGCAGACTGACTTTCACTAGCAGCAGCTATTGCTAGAGGCGGATTCAGGATTTAAATTTCAATTTTTTAAGATGCATTGTATTCATTGTACTGTTAAAAGTTAGAACTATAAGTCAGATCTAATATCACTCGATGTTTTAATAGGTTTTTACATATATGTATCGATACTCTGTATCGAAAATTATGAAGTCAAATGAACATGAAGCCAAAGGGTTGAGAATTCAATGCTTAAGAGTTTGGTGACTTAACAGTAGAACTCTGTACTAGAAAAATGGAGAAAAAAACAAAATAATTTCTACTTCCTTACCCCTTCCCAGGCTGAAAGGGTCTATTGAATCATTCAATTAATATCTAATTAATATAAACAACACCTAAAGGAATCAAAACAAAAGGCATAACACATAAACGTGCCCTTTCACATAGGACGTGTGTGTCTGCCTGATCAACTTTATACCTATTTAAATGTCTACTGTATGTACAGTGATGATAGAACTTACTAGGTCATAGTTATTGATGGTCAAGGAGTGTCACTAGCTGTGCTTCAATTCCCTCCAGGTTCTGTGAACCCGCCTCACTACCATTCCCGCGCAACTGGACTTTTCCTCCTCCTGGAAGGCATTTTAGAGGTCGGTTTTGTCGATACGAAGGGTGTTCTGTATACTCAGAGACTAAAAGCAGGGGATATTTTTCTGTTTCCTAAAGGACTACAACATTATCAGTATAATTTTGATTATAAGAGAAAAGCAGTTGGTGTAGCTGCTCATGGTAGTGCTAGTCCTGGAACTGTTACATTGTCATCATCAATTTTTAATAGTGGAATTAGTGAATTGGTACTTGCTAAGTCATTTAAGACAGATGTTAAGACGATTAAGAAGATCAAAGAAGCAACCACAACACCCTGATAGCACTCTCCAGTTGTCAGAGGCAGATTCAGTATTTAAATTTGATACGTTCAATTTTTAAGATTCTGAGCGTTGTATTCATTGTAGTGTAAGCTTATGGGTTCAGATCTAGCGTTTCTTGATGCATTTCTATACTCCATGTCGAAAGTTATGGATTCAGATTATTCTGTAGTCAAAAAGGCTACATTTGTCCCCACATATTGTACTACTATCATTTTTTAAGAGTATATTTGTTGTTTTAATATAGTCAAGTATTGAACATGTTAGATCAAGAAAATTAATTGGTTTTATTTCATTGTTCTGTTTTTGTGAGTGTTAAACTTTAGTTTTGGGGAGAATTCATTGGTAGTTTGTTATGGTTTTACAACTACAAAACCTACTTTAAAGCTAAGAGTCTTTCGGAAACAACCTCCCTATCTCTACGAGGTAAAAGTAAGATCCATACGCTCTATACTCCCGAGACCTCATCTGTGAAACTACACTGGATATGTTATTGCAAAAGCTGCTTTGGTTCCAAAGTGTTTAGTGTGATATAGTTACAGTCTACATATATTTATTAGCAAGTTGTTGACAAGGTCATATGTTGACCTTCATAGCAAAGAGATAAGAGGGGGAAGGGGGATCAAGAGAAGCTTGTGGCTATCATAAAGGCATTTAAAGCTCTTGATGAATTTGACTTAATGGTATAACTGTTTTCCGAAAATAGTCTCTCTACCTTCACGAGGTAGGAGTAAAATATGTGTACACTCTATCCTTCACAGACCCCGTTTATAGGATTACATTGGATGTGTTGTTGTAGAACTCTGTACTAGAAAAATAGAGGAGAAAAGCAAACAATTCCTTCTTTCTTACCCCTTCTCATTCTGAAAGGGACACTGTTGAACCATTCAATTAGTCATAACTACCAATCATTATAACAAATAAAAGGATTTGCGGCAATAATATAATTGCCGCTATAATATAGTTAGCAACAATAATAAACATGATATTTATAACCAACACTCTATATAAATGTCGTTAAAGGCTTTAGCGACACTAGATACAATGACATTAACTCAGTTGTTGCTAAAAAAATTGCGGCAAGAGACTCTATCGCCACTGAATATCTCTTTTGTTGTAATGAATGTCCTTTCCGTTACAATATTTTTAATAACTGAGAAATCCCCAGGGCCAATAGAACATGTTTAACTCTACATTGATGGGTTGGTCTTTCTACCCTTCTTCACTTAAACACCAGGATTCCATTTGTGGGAGGCGTTAAACCAGTGACATGCGTCTACCCACACATCACGTGTTACACTCTTACCACTAGATTTTTCTTTAAAAAGTCAATATTAGCATTGCTAGCTTTGAATTCAGTTGTCTATACCAAGATAAGTTATTGAATACATCCTCCATCTCAAGCAATAAAATGACAGATATATACATACACCAAAGTCGAAACTATTTTACATATATGTGTCTCTAAAAGATCCATTGTGCCAGTCAAAGTCAATCCATTTATTAGCTGTGTTTCAGGTTTGACAAAGTAATTTTAACAGCAAGAAAACATAGCAGTCTGACTTTCACTAGCAGCAGCAGCTATTGCTAGAGGCGGATTCAGGATTTAAATTTGATAGGTTCAATTTTTTAAGATGCATTGTATTCAGTGTACTGTTAAAATTATAGATTCAGATCTACTATCACTTGGTGTTTTAATAGGTTTTTACATATATGTATCTATACTCTGTCGAAAATTATGAATTTAGATCAACATGTAGCCAAAGGGATATATATCTGTCCCATGTTTTAAAGATTACTTTGTTCTTTGAGAACTCAATACTTGAGAGTTTGGTAACTTAACAGTAGAACTCTGTACTAGAAAAATGGAGAAAAAAACAAAATAATTTCTACTTCCTTGCCCCTTCCCAGGCTGAAAGGGTCTATTGAATCATTCAATTAATATAAACAACACCTAAAGGTATCAAAACAAAAGGCATAACACATAAACGTGCCCTTTCACATAGGACGTGTGTGTCTACCTGATCAACTTTATACTTATTTAAATGTCTACTGTATGTACATCTAAAGTTGGAGGATATATATATCAGTTGAGACATTAAGGGGTACATTTATGTATTATGTCAAAACAAATAGGGGCCAAATATGGGAAAGATCCTAATTTTCCTTTTTGTTTCATTTTTCTAAATAACCAAAAAGTCCCTAAGGCCAGTAAAACACGGTTATAAACTCGACTGATGGATCGGTCTTTCTACCTTTTTCCACTTAAATATCAAGCTTTTGTATGTGGCAGCAATTAAACCCATGACGTGCACCTACTCACATATCACGTGTTGCACACTTACCACTAGATCATACTTTCGCGGTTCCTTCTTTAATTGATAACCACTAGCTTTAAAAAAAACAAAATTAGCATGCAAATAGTAACATCAGAATTGCTAGCTTTGAATCTATTGTGCCAGTCAAAGTTTATCCATTTTTTAGCAGTGTTTCAGGTTTGACAAAGTAATTTTAACAAAAAGAAAGCATAGCAGTCTGACTCTCACTAGCAGTAGCAGCAATTGCTGACCATCTATTATCACTAAAACGTGGCACGAATCCAAATTAATCGAGACTCCAATACGAGAATCAAACACCAGGTGGGAAATTGAAAAAAAATACTATCGCTAATATGGTGTGAGGAAGAGGTAAAAGGAGTCAAAACAACCCTTCGACTACATTAAAGTTCGTGGTAGTTTTATGGCCTTTTTACACATAAGACCCGGATATGGAATGAAAGTGGAGTCACATAAAGTATGTAGATAGAAGAAAGCCCTATATGGATGCGGTTGAGAAGTTTAGTGAGGTCATAGTTTAGTTTGGCTACAAAGATGTGTTTCTGATAACGCATTTCATAATAAAGGGATCTGAAAAGACTACTTCTCTTCATTCATTTTGTAAGTGGCCAAGAGATCTTACTTCCCCGTTTGACCAACGGTGGGCAACATAGAAAACAAGGAAATGGTCTTAAACTGAATTGTTCAACAACATACCCAATATAATTCCATGTGTAGGGTTTTAAAGAGAGCAGGATGTACGTAGACCTCACACCTACCTTTGTGGGGTAGAGAGATTGTTTTCTATAGACCATTAACTTAATTGTTTTGTAACAAATACCGAATAAAATCCCACAAGTGGGGTCTTAGGAGAGGATAGAATGTACGTAGACCTTACACCTACCTTTCTGGGGTATGTTTCCTATAGGTCCATCAACTGAATTGTTAAGTAATGAGTCCAGCAAATACAAAATATGCATATCACAAGTATAGTTTCTGGTCTTGCACTTTCTGGAAGAATTGATGAACAAAAAAAATATGTCTCCCATTCCTATCTTTCAATCTAGTCTAAATGTCAAGAAGTAGAAACGTTTACTTTAGAATATGTTGCAGCTTCTACTTTTTTGTTGTCCGTACTTTGAAAACCGTTCTCTTGATCTGAGGGTCCGCTAAAGGTAGGATAAGGTTGCGTACACGCAATATAGGTATGTTGTTCAAAGCATTTGTTGTTCCTTCTTTCTCCAAATAACCCAATGGTGTCTTTTGTTCCTCAAACAGATAGGTTAACTATCAGTGGTTCTTTCCTCTGCTGCCTTAAACAGTGAAAACATAACATCAAGGTAAGGATCTCTAGAACGACGCAGGTTTCCATTAGGAGAAACACATGAATTTCAGATCATCTTTGCGTCCAAATCATTAGCCTACGAAGGCACTATTATCAACTTGATGAAATGAAAGACCAATCACCAACCACTACAAAGACACTCGTTCAGTATACTGATGATCAAACGAGAATGTGTTCTATATGTTCAAAACGTCAAACATAGAACAGGTATGATACTTCAAAATGATTACTAGTTTACATGAATATACAAAGAAAATACAAGACTATCTATTGATAGTGTCAGTAAAATGGTGCAAGGTAACTTACTCTTCTGTCTGGGAGCGATGATAGCAGCCTTTTGATCATCCGGTTCAACACTTGGCTGGTAGCTTCCTCCAGAACAACAAGGCCACACCAAACACAAGTGAAAAAAAGAGTAACCTCAAATGTCGAAAACAAAGATTAGAAGAAAAAAGACAAGATTAGCTCCCATCCGTAGCAAAACCGGGATGAACAAGGCACCAAGCAACAAATCCAGCAGAATACTTAAACTTCCAGATATACGGCACAAACTTAACATAAACTAGTTCTGGAACCAAAACGCCAATGATTTCCCTTAAACTCTGTTTAATTACATGTAAACCTCCACGGGTTGTTCAACTTATGCCATCCATAAGTACAACGATTCAGCTCGTAGCAGTAACTGAAACTATCGACTAAGCTTCTATTCACTAGGTAATCCCCTAAATCAACTGTAAGCTAGAAACAATAAACTATACAAGTTGGAACACATAGATTCCATATGACCATAATATTTACAGATATTCCTAGTTTTCATGTCTCTCTACATGGGAAAGTTGAAATTCTGATACGCTCCTTGATTCTGAAGACTGTTTTGAGGTGGCACCATCTTCGTATCCACTGCAGTGGTAATGTCATGTATGCTTGACCTTTTACGTTCTTTCTTCATCGACTGCTGTCTAAGGTAATATTTTTGAGCATGACTGGCCACCTGTGTCGGTGTCCTCGTCACCACTACATTTCTTGAAATGCTTCTCCAATCACCCTTCCCATATTTGTCCAGCCCAATAAGGAATAACCTATGACAAAAAGCCATGGTTTTCTAAGTCAGCATCAAATCCAAACAAATAACAATTCCAACTATCTTATGAAGTCAACATATATCTCGAGACTCGAATAATATAATTAGATCTATTAGTACTATAAAAAATTTTATGTGTGACAAATACCACCTAACACAATGAAGAAGAATTCAACAAAGTTTTTCATAGAACTTCATAATTTTCTACAACTATATTAGCCGTACCACGGGTAGTCAAAAACCTTTTTAACTTCATTCAAAGAAGTTAGTAATAAACAATAAGAACTTGTCAATGCTTATCATAAACACTCACTTAACTTATTCATAAGGATGCTAAATGTCTCCATCTGTATAAGAAAATGTCCACGCCCGGACCAAACTCACCTATATTTTCTATGGCCCTTAATTGGAAATGTCTTTTATCTCTACGAGGTAGGGATAAGGTCTGTTGCATACACTCTATCCTCTCCCGACCCCACTTGTGGAATTTCACTAGATATGTTATTGCTGTCCTAAATTGTTTACACAAAATGGATCTCACAACAACCATTAACTCCATCTTAATTTAAAGCAAGTCGGATCGAAATACTCACAATACATTTCATTCTATTTGAATCAGTTCAACAAAGATAGATTACACAACAACTACTATTACTACTTATACAGTACTCACTATCCATTCTACCATTTGAACAATTTGCAAAGTGAATCACACAACTAAAAAAGATTGCCTTTTTGAGCAACTGTTTAATCTCACTATTCACTTTAAGACCATAAGATTAAAGAACATTTTCGAAAATTTGACATATTTTAATTTATCACCATAAAGATTCAAAAGTGTATCTTTTCTTAAATTCCGTGCAAAGTCAAATTAATCCAAGCAAAAACTACTTTCAAATACTCACAATTTTCATAGCCAAGAATTAATTCCCAAAATTTCAAATCCCGAAAACCCCTTTTTCAAAATCCCAACAAAATTCACATCAAAACCTATAAACAAAACTTCAAAAAAACAAACCTGTGTTCTTCTTCAGTCCATGGAGTCCCCTTTTTCCTCTCAACTTCATGTTTCTTGTTCGTCCCAAACGAGATCTGGCTAGTTTTACAATCCGATTCCCAATCAAACAAATCATCAGGATAACTCGGCGGCTCTACTCTCCCTGAATCAATCTCAAAAACATCATGAACAAGTGCATCATAGTGAGCCATAACATCTTCCGCCGTCCTTCCCGGAACATGATTAGCGATTTTCTGCCACCGTTCAATATCGTTTTCAGAGTACATAACAAGAGCTTGTTCGAATAACTTGTCTTCAAATCTCGTCCATGTAGAATTCGGATGAACCATCGCCGGTGATTCGCCGATCAGCCACCGATTGTTCGCCGGATACATCATCCTTCTTGTTTGGAATTAAATTAAAAAATAAGTTTGAAAAGAAGAAAGGGTTTTTGGTGAGGAATTTAAGGAGGTTTTTTTATTTGGTAAATATGACCCAATCCACCCCTAGTATATATATAGAAAAAAAATCATTTTAAAAAAAAATATTACTCTATATTTCTTCCGATATTTACTTGTCCATTATATTAAAAAATATTTGTTATTACAAACGTATTTGTATTTCTGTGAATATCAATTAAGTGGATTCATTTGGAGAAAAATTAGGAATAAAAAGTTCCTCTCTTCTCTGTACTTTTATTTTCTTTCATGTTTTATATAGTTTCGTAACATTTTCACTTTTTTGTATTTTTAAACATATGAACAAAAAAAATTATTCATTTTTACATTTGTTAATTACTTATTTCTTAAATTATTTTTGAAGATCTAAAATTATAGCTAGCAACTCTCTCATTTGTCAAATTATTTGGCCTAATTCTCTCTTACACCCTTCTTGAGAAATACTTTCTCTATCGACTATTATTTCCTCAGTATTAATTATAGGTATTTACTTGTTTAGTTTGAATATATATAGCTAGCAACTCTCTCGTTGTCAAATTATTTGGCCTAATTCTCTCTTACACCCTTCTTGAGAAATACTTTCTTTATCGATTATTATTTCTTCATTGTATTAATTATAGATATTTACTTTTACTTGTTTAGTTTAAATATTTTAGATATGATATATTTACTTTTACTTGATCAATTTTAAAAATTTAGACATAATATATCACTTAATTTTGATTTTACCTCTATGATTAACTATAGTTATTTTAAAGTATTGAGAAAATTGATATAGTTAAATTGTCATTTTATAAATTTTTCTTTAAGAAATATGTCAAACTAATAATAATTAAATAAAAATAGGTTGAAATCTTATTTCATCTTTCATCCGTATTTGAACAATCATAATATTATTTATATTTGAGATATTTATAATCTTCAATTATAATAATTTCTAAGAGTAAAATAAGAAAAATAATAATATAAATTTAATTTTTAGAATAATAAATAAACGTGTATAATTATTTTTTTAAATCATGACAAATAATTTAAAATCAAAAGAATAAGATTTGAAATTTTAGAAGTGTTGGCAAATAGGAGTTGGTTTGTTTTTGGTGGGGGCAAATAAATTTTAACTTATTTGGTGGGGTAGGGGCCAAATTAAAGTTTTTTTGAGATTTGAGTGTACAATTTTGTCACGTTTTTACTATATTTGGGGTGGCCATGAGTAGAAGTGACATCAAATATTCTAATCGGGAAATTTTAAAAAATAATGAATCCTAAGTTTATTTTTAATATATTTTGGGTGGTCAAAAATATTTTTAATCTATTAAAATAATTTTAAAATATTTTTTCAATTATGTTTAATTAGTCGAATATTTTTTAAACAAGTTCGATAACTGATATTCTATCATGTTTTATTTATTTTCCATCACTGCTCATCTGCATCCTTTCCCGTCTCCACTCTCGTCATCTTCACCCCTATAATCCTACACTTCTACCTTACTACGTCCAGCTCCTATATTATTTATTTAAATTATATACAATTACTTTTAAGATAATATTATTTATTTATCTACCAAACATAAAAATAAATAAGTTGAAAACACACTTATTTATCTTTATCATATAATAAAATAATTCTCTTTCTCTTCTCAGATTAGCAAATCAGAAATAATAAAGATGAAAAGAAATAGAAAAGAACTATCCGAATCCACAGAATTCATTGTGTGTCCTTAAAAAATTTAATCCTCTCAAGTATATGAGGTTGTAGTTTAATTCCTCCAAAGATAAAATGGATTAATCATTAAAGAAGTAGCGATACCTCAAACTTTAATAATTTCAACGAACTCAAAAAGACAGCAACGAGATCATACACACAGACACAATCGATTTTATTTTGTAAGAAATATATGCAGAAGAAGAGAATAAGTCAATGCAGAAAAATGAGAGAAAGTCTCTTTGTTTATAGCCAACAAAAGGTAAAGGTCATAACTTTTTTTGGAAAATGACAACTTTTCAGATGGGTCACAACCCTTTGGAAAAGACGCAACTTTTCAAACAATCACAATCCTTTAGAAAAGATACAACTTTTCGTAAAGGTCACAACCTTTCAGGAGAGTCACAACCCTTCATTTTCTATTCACACCTTTAAACCCAACCAATCACACTGATATGATATCACCGGACTATAAATTATAGTTGCCAAGGTTTTCTTAAATGATTACTCAATTAATAAATAGTAACCTTTTTAGTTTTAATTTTATTCGACAAAAAATAAATTTCTAAGATAATAACTATCAATACACATTAAAGACGATCTTGGACATCCTAAAACTAAAAAATAGAATCTAATTAGATATTTAATTGATACCAATAATATATGTGGACCTATAACTGATTACTAATTATTGTTGTTGCAATGGTTGACTTCTATTGGTTTATCATTACAGCTGTAGTTAATTAATTCCAATAGGACAAAGTGAACAAGAAATTGGGAATACTTGCGCTGTCAAGGGTTTGATGTGACAAAAATGTGATTTTAAGATCGTGACCTAGTGATTAATAAATTTATAATGTGAACTGAGAAGTATGAGATCTCTAAGTTTTAAAAAGAAATTGAAGGAAGTATAAAAGGTCTCAAATTTTAATTTTAATAAAATAAAAATTCTAGGTATTTAATTAACTTGGACACCATAATTATTGGAAAGAAAATCTAATAATAGTGCATGATATTTTGGTATAGATAGAACTCTATTTCTAATCGGTGTGTATAAGAGAATTTTTAGGATTATTTTCTACTTAAAACATGAAGGGGGTCTTTGGAAAAAATAAATTGCATTTAGTTATAAATAGAGGGTAAATTTTGTTGTCAAAATAAAAATTATTGGGATAAATTTCACATATAGTCATATAATTATTACTTATTTTTTTTAAAAAAAGTTATTTAACTATCCTTTTCTTAAAACATAAATGTCACTAGATTTTTGAGATACTAATTACAAAATCATAAAGTCGAAAAATATTAAACTTTTTGAGAAATCCAGTGATCCATCAGTACTTTCGTCAAGCAAACAAGGTAGCAGATGTTTTGTCCAGAATAGGTTACAAGCTAACAACGACCACCCAACCACATATCCTAATATCTTCACCTGAAGTTGTTAAAGAGTTCCTCAAGGCAGATCGGGAAGGAGTGTTGTGTAGTAAACTAATTGTAACGACCCATTCCCGTCGTTATAGAAAAGCTAATGGGGAAAGAATTAGGGCCTGAAAATTTTTGAGTAGTAACTTTGGATTTCCCAACTTAGTCCAGATTTGGACGAAATCAGAGTCGTTAAGGTGCAGGGAAATCTGGTAACAATGGGGTGACTTATTTATGATTTTGATTACATGAGTGGTTAGATAAGTCGTTAAGGAATACGTACAACCTTACAGAATTGAATTCGGGTGAGTAGAACTTTCGAAACTGATCTTAGCGTGAAAGGGTATTTTCTAAGTGTCATGGCATGAAGGCGTGTTGTGAAATGGGGGTTTGTAATTCTTAATTTTGCTCACTGGTTCCATGCAAGTCGCTAGGGCGGGATTTATCCTGCCAAGGGTGGGCCGCTGTGGAGGGACAGAAGCGACTTAAGTCGGAAATAAAACCCCAAAAATATTTTATTCTGCACTTTTCGACTTTGAGAGCTAAGGAACGACCCCAGGGGTTTTCTTGACAGTTTTCCACCATTCTTGAGGCTAAAGGTAAGGTTTTCCCTTCCCGAATCCATTTTTCGATCCATAGAATGTAAATTCGTAGGTAATTATTATTGGGGAAGGGTTTTGATCTGAAACTAATACTGGGAAAAGCCCTAAATTGGGTATTATGATCTTGGGTTGGTCTAGGGCTATTGGGTTTGTTATAATCCGGATAATTAGACATTTGATTGTTGATCATTGCGTTAATTGTATATTTTTAGACCATGAACAAGTGGGAAGAATCCGGAAAGGCAGATTCAAGTGTCTTAGGGGATTCAAGCTTGAATTTGAGGTAGGTGATGGTTGTGATTTCATGTTGGTGTGATAAATGTTTGTTCTTGCTTCATTATGATACATGTAGATATGTGAATGTTGCATTATTGATCACATTTGTTGTAAATGAGATAGATGAATAATTGTATGCCATGAATCACCTCTTGTTGTATGATTGTGAGAATATACATTGTGATTGTGATTGTGGTTTGTTGAATGGATCGGGTGTTGCGTTCCGACACACTAACTTGGATCGGTTGCCACGTTCTGGCATAAACATGGGATCGGTTGCCACGTTCCAACATAAATATGGTATCGGTTGTCACGTTTCGGCATAAACATTGGATCGGGTACCACGTTCCGGTATGCTAACAGTTTAGGTGTGGGTTCCATGAGGGGACCATTGAATTGTGTTGTGTATCTACTTGTGATGTTTACATTCATATCTAATGATGATTGATATTAGAAGACTGTATGTTGCTCTAAATTGATAACTAATGTGTATTATTGAGAACATGGAATGTTATATTGATCTTGAAAAGATGATTGATATTGTATATGTTTGGTATATGCCTGTTTTATAATGTTGTGGTCATTTGCATGTGTTTCACTTATTGGGATAGCCGCGTGATCCTACCAGTACATTGTGTTTGTGTACTGATACTGCATTTGCTTGTTCTTTGTTGAGTACAGGGAATCTTCAGGCGGCTATTGATAGACCTTAGCTAGGTTATTATTGAGCATGACCGGATTCAAGGGTGAGCCAGTTCTTTCAGGCTACCATGGATCTTTCTTGTTTAAGTCCAATCTCTTCGGACTCAGACTATTTGTTAAAGGTGTTTGTTTAGTTTCAGGGTTGTACCCCTTGTTCATAAACTTATCGTTAGTAGAGTTTTGGTACAATGACTTTCAGGTTCTAGGGATTGTTCTTCCGCATTGTTTAGTTGTTAGATCATTTGGAAGTTTATGGGAACTTCAGTTTTTAGATATTTAACTTGCTTCTGTAACTTAAATGCTTTAGTTTTTTGTTTAGTTGCTTGGTTTGGGTCGTAGTAGTGGTTCTCCCATCGGAGGGTTAGTGTGAGTGCCAATCACGACGGTCTGGATCGTGACAAAGTTGGTATCAGATCTCTAGGTCTCAAGGAGCTCTTCGTCTCAAGCTTGTATAGGAATAGAAGGAAAGAGATAAGGATATCAAAACTCTCAACAATCTTACTATTCAACATACTATCCCCAGTTAAGAGTAAACTCAACTAAGGCTAACATGAAAACAACATATGGGACCTTAATACAAGACATTCACAATCTATAAGGAACTAACACATATCGGTGCCTTCATCCGGATTAGCTCATTTGTCCTTGTTAGCTTGAAGCACACATAAACGATTTCTCTTTGGATCATTAAAATCCGAACCATCAAAAAAAGCTTGCTTATCATCCCTTCCTTTTGTCAAGAATGTTGGGTAATCTTTCATCTTATGACCCTTCTTTCCACACCCAAAGCAACCATTTGTGCCGGCAAGACACTTACCCAAATGTTGCTTCCCACACTTGGCACATCTAGAACTTTCAAAAGAAGAACCACTTCCATTCCCTCCTTGATATTTAGGGTTAGACACCTTATCATTGTTAACCATTGGGGAATCTTGATTGGAGAACCTCTTTTTGGACCTTGGTTGACTTTGTTCATCGGACTTGGACCTCCTCATCTCCCTACTCTTTCTCTCAAGTTTGGACTCCTCAATAGATTGAGCATACATAGTGAGTCTAGAAATGTTCAAGTATCATAAAGCATTGCCGTACAACACTCTTCCTTAACTGGGTCGGATACACTAGTCACAAATCAACTCATCTCATCCTTAGGGTTGGACACCAAAAATGGAGCATACTTAGACAATAGGGTAAACTTCAAGGAATACTCATCCACGCTCATGCTACCTTGCCTAAGGTTGATTAATATCTCCACCTTAACCTCCTTCTTCTCACGGGGAAAGTACATACCAAGGAATGCTTTCTTAAACTCCTCACATTCTATAGGACCCGCTTCTACCGGCCTATTGCTTTTCCATTGAGTGAACCAAACTTGGGCAACATCTTTCAATTGGTAAGAGACAAGTTTCGTTTTTTCTCTAGAAGTCACCCCCATAGCATTGACTATCTTATATACCTAATCCAAAAACTCTTGGGGATCCTCTCCCACCTTGAAACCAAGAAAAATCGGAGGATTCATCCTTACAAAGTCCTTTAACCATGAAGCCATAGTACTTTCAATAGCATTCACTCTAGGCCCAACATCTTTATTAACTTGGGCCGTCATAGCTTGGGCTAAGGTTAGAAAAGCCGATCTAATTTCTTCATTAGTCATGGCCGGAGCATCAACCGAAACTTTGTCACCTTGAGGACCTTAAGGAGGAACTCCCTCATTCACAATCTCCTCTTTCACTCTTCTTGTGGGCGTCCTTTTTGTATTCATATCCTATAAACACAATAGAAGAATTAGGAAAATGACACTTAAAGAGCTAAACTCTAAGGCACAACTTCAAGAATAATGAAAGAAGTGTAACTTCCTAACGTCCTATAGCCTCTCGCTCATAGATATGTCGCGACTCACACCGATGAACAAGACTCTACTAGATGTGGCTTGTGAGACATCAATCCTAAAAATCATTCCAAAATCTGGTGCTCTGATACAATGTTTGTAACGACCCGAGCCTATACCCTGGAAGTTACATGGTGTACTTGACCCCTACGGGGGTCTCGTACAAGTCTCTTAGTATTCATAACATTTGATACATAGAAATAATGTGGAATTTAAAAACTTGCTTGAAATCCATACAATCCAAAAGTTTATAAAAACATTTGAAAACAATGGAAGTCTATTGTCTCACATGGCCATCTAAACAACATTTGAAAACTAAAGTAGGGACACGACCCTTTACAATCGAAAGACTAACAAATGTCTATTACATGAAAGAAATGGAAACTACAATATTTGTCCTCGATCTATGAGAACATACCACTTTGCCTTGGAAGAATCTCAAATCCAAGCTTCTACTAGAAAAAGTCAAATCGAGTACCAATCCCTACACTTCATAAAGGTAAAGAAAATATGGGTTAGCACAATTAAGTACTAAGTATAATAGTCATGCAAAAACATGCTTAAAACAGACATTTAATTTGAAAGTCATGATATATGCCATTTTGAGAAAACTTCATCAACATAAACATAAGAGGCATAATATACACACATAACCAACATACAAGTTAATTCACCACATTAGAACGTAATCAACATATAAGACATTTGCGAAGACAGCCCACCACTGAAACTTGCTTTGCTCTCGCTCGGCTCGCTCCCACCTGTCTTCTTCCCACTATAGTGAAAGATCTTTCACTTCACCATAGCAGGAACCTCACTAGCCTTCTCGGCCAGTTAGTCTAACCACAGGGATCCCTTCCTGCTTATCCACCCACCGTAAACGATTACTAACGAACTTGGAATACGAATGATTACATTAAGCTTTCACCTCAAGTAACCCCAAGTCATACCTTGTGCAATGTATGAATAGCGTCACATACCACCATCCACACTAGATACCACTTAAGGCCACCAAAAGTGAACTTACCAATCATCCTTTCCATCTTTACACAATACTCATACATAAGAGATATAAACATTTCATAAGTCATATCATCACATTAGGACCATCATCTAGGGCAACCCTAAGTTATACTTGTGCAATGTATAAGTAGCATCACATAGTACTACTCACACTAAGTACTCCTTTGAAGTCACCCTTGACAAGGCACATTCATACTCAATAAGTCATGACAAGGAAGTAACTCATAATACAATTCAAGTATAGCATGCACCATTACATTAAATACATAAGTCAACATTCCCCATTAGCTTCATTAAGAACACATTCATTCATTAGACATTAAACCAACATTTTCATTAGCATCATCATAAGAGCATATTCATTTCATTTAACATTATTACATAAAGGAACACACCATAACCCCTCTCAAAGCCTACTTGTGCAATGCATGGATGACATCACATACTACCACCACACTAAGTAGTAAATTCTTGAGAAGACATAGTTCATTAACATTATTTATGGGGGTAAGCCTTAACCGACATAGACCATGTGAGCAAATTTATGGAATCCCGGTGTCACCCTTACCGGATAAGGGATTCCTGCTTGCCTAAGGTAGGACCATTACTTTTAGCTTAGGTAGATCCATTATAGCTAGACCTATGTGGGCACATAGTTATAGGATAGGAAGATTGCTACTAGATACCCTGCATCAACTCACGAATGAGCATCCATCTCAAGAGATTGTTACTAGATACCCCGCCTCAACTCCCGGATGAGCATCCATCTCAATTCATATCCACTCGGTGCTTAGTATTATTCCCCATAGAGTACTTAACATTCATTATTTTAGTCATCATTATGGGATAAGAGATTGTTACTAGATACCATGCCTCAACTTCTGATGAGCATCCACCTCAAACCCAACATTCATTCATTAGATAGCTCATAGATTAAAAAATGAGAATAGCCTTTCAACAAAGAATCCCATATTGTGAGAAAGTCCTTTCACAACATGTCATTATCATTCATTATAGTACAATTGGGAATAGCCTTTTAATAGATACTTCATCATTAACATCATCATAGAAACTTCATTCTTTAGTCATTCATGAGTGTGTGTATGTGAGAATAACCTTTCACATATAGCCTCATCATTCATAGGTGTTAATTGAGAAATAGTATTCAATCATAACACAATTACATTCTAATCATGACCATAACACTTTCATTGAGATCACACACATATACTTCACATCATAATCATACATAATCCTTCATGAAATTACCCCTTAGGGATATGAACCAACATCAACCCATAAATCTAAGATACTA
>JAJOOF010001936.1:0-70757 GCA_029582545.1 Solanum lignicaule | reverse complement strand
CAATTTGACCCCCTGAATAAGAATATGAAGTCGAATTTCCGAAATGATGCACGGATTTTGAGATATATGGAAATTATAATTTTAGGTGTTTTCGAAGCACATTTTCGGGCATTTTTGGGGTCGTTTCACTAATGATTCTAAGTGTTTAGGGAAAGAACCATTAGAGTTTAGAGATGAAAAACGGAGAAGAAAAGTCGTCAAACGCCTGGGTAAAAAGGTGGGGCGTCGCGCCAGCCAGCGCGCCCCAAAAGGGTCCCTGAATTATCACCCTTGGGGCGCCGCGCCAGCCAGTGCGCCCCAGACCAATCCCTGAATGTTGAGGGCTGGCGCCCCGTGCCTCTCAGAGCGCCAGGGACGCCAGTTCTCCCCATTCGCTCCTCACCTTTTCGTACTTGTTCCTTAGCAATGTACCTATGTTTTCTATTTGATTCCAACACCCTAAGTACATCTAAACATCATGAAATCATCTAATACACGAGATCATGAACCTTGAATCCAAAATCCAATTCAAGGAAAGTTAAGATCAAAGTCTAAGAAGTCAAGAGTCAAGTCTAGAAGTAAAGAAGAAAGTCAAAGCAAAGTTTCCTAAAGTTTTCAAGAGTCTTTAACAATATTTTAAATTCCTTTTAAGACTCAAGTTTTCAAGTTAAGCAAAGAGTAAAGAGTTCAGTTCATTTCTCAAAAAGCTGTTAGGGAACTAAGTATTCCCAAAGAAGTTTATAAATACTTTCACATTTGAGCAAGAAAAGGGAACATCGATTCCAAGAGAGCCTTTGGGCTAAGCTTTGAGTAATTATCTCAAACTAAAGAAAGAGTTATGTTTTTAAACATATGAGTTAAGTATATTTTTGGGAGTAGTATTGAGCACCGATATAGGGATGTGAGATCATATTAACTCAAGTCTCCGTAAACCATGTAGTCATCATGGGTATTAATGGGTCATACTTTTTAGATGATAACATAAGTTAATCTAGTGGATCCATTAAGTTAAGTAGGTTCTATATGATGGAAAAGTATAGGACCGTTCTGGTAGCGTGTCAAAAGGCGTTGTATCACCACTTAGGCTCATAGTAGTGGTAGTCGGTTAGAGAATCTCCCACCTAAACTATATTACTTTGTGTATGAGTAAAGTTGAGTTTTTTATTGCATTTTATTTAATGAACTAAGTTGTTTTTACTGTTTTATAAAGCTTTTCATATAATGCATGTGTTTCATTGCTTTATTCTGAGTTAAGTTTATTCATGAGTTGAGAAGAGCCAAGGGAAGTGTTTCTTCGGATTTTTTCCAAGCCTATATCTTGTTTTAGCATTCCAACTCGCATACTCGTACATTCAATGTACTAATGCCAGTTGGCCTGCATCTTCTTATGATGCAGACGCAGGTAACCAGGATCAGCATCTAGTGCCTCGTTGATCCAGTTTGAGCATTCATAGTCTATTGGTGAGCCTCCTTGCATTCTGGAGGACTCCTTTATTTGCTTTCTAGTCCTTCAGAAGTTAGGATGATCTGGGGTCTTGTCCTGACATCCCTCTTTGTTTAGAGGCTTCGTAGACAGTTAGTAGTCAGACGTCTTTACATTACCATTTCATATGTTAAGACTTGAGTTGCCATTTTGCTCAAGTTGAATGTTAACCATTAAACATTCTGAGTTATCTCACTAAAGTTATTTGAGTAAGTTCATTTGATTATAGTAAAATGTTTAGAGTTTTCCGCTAAGTCAATTAATCAGGCCAAGGGTTCGCTTGGGGCCAACAATGATCTTCGAGTGCCGGCCACGTCCAGGGTGTAGGCTCGGGGCATGACATGAATTCCCTGAATCACTTCTTGATTGTATGATTATTAAGAATGTACTTGTGATTATGATTGTGGTGTGTCGATTCGATCGGATACCGCGTTCCGATATACTAATTGGGATAGTTTCCAAGTTCCAGCATAATTATGGGATCGATTGCAACGTTTCGACATAAATATTGGATCGGGTACCACGTTCCGGTATGCTAACTGTTTGGGTTTGGGTTCCATGAGAGGACCAATGACTTGTCATAATTGTGTATCTTGAGAAATGCGAAGTTGTTCGTTGTTCATAAATGTTGATAATATTGTATATGTTCGATATATTCATGCAATTATATTGTTGTTTGATTTATGTATGTTACACTTAGTGGGATAACCGCGTGATCCTACCAGTACACTATGGTTGTGTATTGATACTGCACTTGCTCTTTCATTGTTGAGTACAGGGGATCTTCAGGCGGCTATTGACAGACCTCGCTTAGAAGATCAGTGATCATTGTTCGAATTCAAGGGTGAGCCAGTTCTTCGAGGCTGCCATGAGTTCTCCTTTCGTCTATGTCCACATTTCGGACTTAGACTTTTCTAGTTAGTTATTAGTTGTTAGTTTGGGGTTGTGACCCTTCTTGTTTAAACTTTGGTTCATTGTTAGATGTTTTGGTACATTGACTTTCAAGTTCTAGGTGTATTTTCCACATTGTTTAGTCGTGAGATCTTTTGGAATTTTATGAGAACTTAAGTCTTTAGTTATTTAACTTGTTTCCGTAATTTAAATGCTTTAGTTTTTGGTTTAGTTGCTGGGTTTGGGTTGTAGTAGTGGTTCTCCCACCGGAGGGTTAGTGTGGGTATCAATCACGACGGTCTGGGTCGTGACACTTCCAATCAAGGGCTCAAATCCTCAAAACAACCCCGAACCTGAAACCGGCAACTCTTTGAGACAAAATTCCACATTTCGAGACTGATGGGACTTATGGTATTCCATTTGGAGACTCAAAACTCCAATTAATTCCAAAAAACACTTTAGACCTTTTGAAACTCAAAACTTCCATAAATCATAGTTTTTAAATAAAATTTCCAAACCAACTTCACAAACTGGTCAAAAATGACTCGGGGCAACAAGCTACAAGGGTAAAATGTTAATATTATAAAATTTTCAAAAAATAACCTTTTGAGTCATTACATTATCCATCGCTAAAATTAATGTTTGTCCTCGAACATAAAATAAAAAAAGTACCTAAAGCTTTGAAAAACTGAGGATATCTGGCACGCATGTCGGGCTCCATCTCCCAAGTCGCCTCTCCAACTGATCGGTTCTTCCATTTCACCTTTACTGAAGTAATCTCTTTCGTTCTGAGCTTTTGGACCTATCCAATATAGCTATAGGTGTCTACTCAAATGGCAAGTCTCGATCAAAAGACACCAAACAGAGTGAAAGTACATGAGACTCATCTAGTACATACTTTCGAAGCATGGAGACATGGAAACTAGAATGCACAACTACCAAGATAAGTGGCAAGGACAACTTATAGGCCACCTCTCTAATGTGACTCAAAATCTCAAAAGGACAAATGAATCTAGGGCTAAGATTTCCCTTCTGCCCGAACGTCATCACACCCTTCATGGGTGACACTCTGAGCCAAACATGATCACCCTCCATAAATTATAAATCTTGGACCCTCCTATCTACATAACTCTTTAGTCGACTCTAAGCCATCAACAACCTACCCTAAATCATATAGACATGCCCAATGACATCTCTAAGCAAGTTTGTATCCAAAAAGTTTAACTCATTGTATCAAACCAACCAATTAGGGATCTATAACACCTATCATACAACGCCTCAAATGGGATCATCTAAGTACTGGAGTCATAAATCTAGTGGTAGGTAAACTCTGCTAAGGGCAAGTTTTAATCTCAATGAGCACCAAAGTCAATCACACACACACTTAAATCATATCCTCCAACATTTGAATTATCCACTCGGACTACCCATCTGTTTGAGTGTGAAAAGTTGTACTAATGTCTAGCCGAGTACCCAAACCATGTCATAAGGCCCTCCAAAAGTGAGAAGTAAATAGTGCAACTTGATCGGAGACAATAGATACTTGTAGTCCATGAAGCTGAACTATCTGACTAATGTAGAGTCGAGCTAAACTCTCTACCGTGTAATTCACCTGAACTAGAATGAAATGGAAGGACTTGGTCAACCTATCAACAATCACCCAAATAGAATCATAACCACCCATGGTGGTAGGAAAACTCTCAACAAAGTCCATGGTGACACGCTCCCACTTCCAAGTAGGAACGGGTATCCTTTGAGACACACCTCCAGGCCGCTGGTGCTATCACTTGAACTATTGGCAAGTCAAACACTTAGATACAAACTCAGAAATATCCTTGTTCGAGACTCAAACTCTAACTGATATCAAAAACTATGTTTAAACACTTTAGACCTTCCAAAACTCAAAAAACTTCCATAAATCATAGCTTTTCAAAAAAATTCCGAACAAGCTTCACAAACTAATCATAAATGACTCGGGACAGCTATCGAGAGGGGTAAAATCGTAATTTTATGGAAATATCTAAACATGACTTTCTAGGTCATTAAAAAGATATAGGTTTTAAGTTGTTCTTACTCTTAAAATATATATTAATTATTGAACGTACATCAATATTCACTTTTTATTTTGGTTATTACATACTCCCTCTATCCCATTTTATGTGAGGTAGTTTGACTCAGCACAGAGTTTAAGAAAGAAATGAAGACTTTTAAAACTTGTGGTCCAAAATGAATGATAGAAATTTGTGTGGGTATAAATCATTTCATCAAGGGTAAAATAAACATTTTATACTTAAATTGCTACTTAATATTGAAAAGTGTCATTCTTTTTGGGACTGACTAAAAAGGAAAGTAAGTCATATAAATTGGGACAGAGACAATACTATATATTACTCCTTATGTTTCTACTTATATGTTGTCCTTACTATAGATGGTCCTTAATATTTGTCATTTCACAAAATCAATGCATAAATGACATTATTTTTCTTATTTTACCCTTTGAAAGTTATTAGCCTTGAAGCTATATATTTGCCCAATATAGAAAACTAAGTAATTGATTCATGTTGATTAGTCAAATTAGTTAATCAAAGTAAATTAATTCATGTTCATTTATTGAAAACTTGACTTCAAGTGAACACTAAATAATCATGCAATGGTAAACTTATCTAGTTTCTTAAGAGACATAAAACCTAAAATGATGACATATAAATAGGAACGGAGGAAGTAACTTGTAATGATAGAAAATTCATAATCTATTTAAAGAGTCATAAAGAAAACAAAAAGACAACAAAGAGCAATAGAGCATTGCCTCTTGTTGGGCATTTATTTATATTTATTTAGAAGAAAACAAAAGATAATTATGTGGCGACTAGATAGAGGCATAATTATTTTTATTTGAGAATATGCCATAAGCCCATAATTAACGCTGCCTGACAATTTGGCGCACCAAACAAACAAAGAGTACTGGTTACAAATACGATTTTTTCAAAAAAAGCTTTTGAAAATCATAATTTAAATTTGTCCATAATATTTTGTATAATTATAAAGTATTTGAAACTTGTATATTATAAGATTTGTTTACTACAATTTTTTGTTACTAAGAGTGTGTCCGTGTAACAATTTGATCCGATCGTTATGAGTAGGTCTATAGAGAAGAAATTTGGGCCAGAAAACTTTCTAGGTAGTAACTTGAAAATTCTTGGCTAGGCCAACCTTGTTAAATTAGGTCTTAAGCCTAACTCAAACCCCTAAAGCTAGCTCAAATGTAGGAGGATTGTCCAAGCCTTATAAGGAGTCCACTCATCTCATTACCTTAAACGGAATTTGGGCTAGGTGATGTCTAGGACCATCCAGGGAAGGGTGGGATCTTGTTTTGAGATTTGACTAGTGTATACTTCTAGCCAAGACATTAAGGAATCCATAAGGTCTTTCGGAATTGAATTCGGGTATGTAGAACTCCTGAAATTGAACTTGATTGAAAGATATGAGTCGAGACGTCAAGAAAAGAGTTAAAATTGAAAAATATTTTTCAAAAAATGTTTTTCATCATACCAAACACACCATAAAAAGTCTATACGGAACTAATGAACCATGAAGAAGATTACCTCTCTCGCGTCGTTTTAACTTTTAATATATACTAACTTTGTTTAAACTTATCTAGAAAGCTTCATATTAAAAATTTTATTATATTGTCTAAACGTGGTACTTCTAACATATCAGTTAAATTTGAAAATGAAAAAAATAATTTTTTAAAATAAAATACTGTAAAATGAAAGAGAAATAAAATTTCTTATAAACAGGGGCAGATCTATGAAGGGGTGTGGGGGTGCCACGCCACCCCTGAACTTCGACGGAAACTCTCTATATACATAGGTATATATATATATAATATTTACATAAATATAAAGCGTATCACCCAGAGAATAAAACTGGTTTGTGGTGCCACAGTAGGAGGGCAACTTTAGAAGACTGATGTTGCGGGTTCAAATCCCATTTGTACTTATTTTTTTGAGAAATTTGTTGCAAACGTTTTTTAAGAGAAAAAAAAAAGGCTTCAAGCACCTTTTTTTAAGGAAAAACAGCTAGCACATTTTTTTTTTCTTTTTTTATAATTGTTATTGACTTAAATTAAATTAATTACATTATTACTCCTTTGACTTTTCTTTTATTTACTCAATAAAAGTGTAATATCTTATTATTTATATTTTATTGGTTGATTTATGATATATATCGAAAAGACGAATAATTTAATCAAATAAAAAATTAATTTAATCGATAAGTCTATTTGGCACCCAGGAATTCTAAATCCTGGATCCGCCACTGTTATAAACAAGGGTATTTTTGTTAACTTTGGTAACATAAGCGGTAGATTTGGCTTTATAGTATATATAATTAAAGATAAATTTAATTGATTGAAGTAGGTATATTTAATTCTTTTCTAAAAAATATATGCACAAAGACGAGAGCAACACAAACACGCAATTTTCCAATCACGTACACATAAGTTTCCAAAAACACGCAATTTTACAATCATTTGCTTTCTTTCAAAAAGACAGAAAAATATCATGAAATAGAAATTGACATAGAAAAATAGCTTGACATAGAAAAAGGTGAAGTGATATTATCTTTCTAAAATTAATCAAGGCATAGCTTGATTGACATTAACGTTATCATTCTAAAGTCACGGTAATAGACATATTTTGACACATGAAGAATGTATATTTCCATTCAAATTACAATTTATAGTTATTACTTATATCCTAAAAAATTATTAATATCAACAAAGAATTTAAAAATATTTCTAAAAATCATAGATTTGAATGTTTTGACAAAAGAGTTATTTTGATTTCATTTTTCTAGTAAATTTGAATAAGGTACGACTATAAAAAAATTATATTTATTAATCACTAAATATTGTGTTGAGATGAATTCGATATGAACAAGGAAAATAATAGAATATATTTTTTTATTTTGTAATCTTGACAAGTGATAGCGACATTAACTATGAGTCTTCAAATTATATGGCCCATGAAAACAGCTTATCAATCATTTCACACGGCGGAAGTGGAGATCCGACTTTGTCTATGACATGAAAATTGAGTGTTGTAAAACGAAATGCAATAATTAAATCAATACAAAATCAATATGACTGAACTTACACAAGAGAAAAGGCTATACAAGAACAGTTTCAATCCCCTTAAAACGTTAAAAAAATAAAGTGATTATAATTAGATAGTATGTGAGTTGTGACTGTGAGTAATCTTGAGATATAATGATTTTAAGTTACTAACCAAGAGAGAATTTTATAGCACTTTTGAAGAGTCACAAAGTAAACAAGAAAGAGAGTAGATCAATCTGAGTTGTGGTATATTCTTCCATTTTTAACCAGAATTTTTGAATTAGATTCTTGGGAATTAAAAAAAGACATCTCATTAAGAATATCACATTTAATTCTGTAATTCGTGCATTCAAATTTAATCGAACTCTAATCGATAGAAAGAAAGTCTTGATCCCCCTTCTCTTACCTTCAAAAACAAAAGACAAATTGTGTGGCACGCAGACAAAGTACGTCTAATAATTTTCTCTGGCTGACAACTATCTTGCACCAAACAAATAAAGAGTATTAATTACAACAATTCAGAAAAAAAAAATTATGAGAAGACCCGAGATTCGACTCGAGATCCAATCCGACCACGAACCAAGACCCAATGCGACCCCGACCCAAAACCAGACCTCGACCCTAGATCTGACCTCGACACGAGACCTGATCCCAACCCAAACCCCGACCCAAGACTCGACCCCGACCCCAACCCCGTCTCGAGACACAACTTCGACCTCGATCTGAGGATAGACCACGACCCCAACCTAGACCCGAGACCCGGACTCAACCCCAATCCGTGATCTAACCCTCACCTCGACCCGAGACTCGATTTTGACCATGACCTGAGACCCTACCTCAACCTCGACTCAAAACCCCAAACCTCACCCTGACCCCAAAAAAATGACCCTATCCCCAACCTGAATCCTTACCTAAGACCCCTATGACACTCCAAAAATTTCTAAGTTAAGACTCGAACCATTCTTCATTTACTTGTAGGGTCATATTAGGTGATTCTTAAATTGCCCATATGTGTAAAGGTAAATTCTTTAGTGTGGGAATGATTTTGGATATCAATTAAGGTCACTAGAAACTCCTAGCACAAAGTAGATCGAGTTGAAAGTTTCCTTATCGATTAAGTTTTGATGTAATATTCTACTTGGGTTAACTTCAAACGACCATATCCCTTAGAATATAAGGAGTTACGTTGCCCTTAACCTATCAAATTAAAGGTGCTTGATTCTTCTTTCCAACGCCACCAATTTTGCATCAATCCAATTTCTGAGTAAAAAGTTATGACCATTTTTGTAATCTGATATAGTGTTGTGACGAATTAGCCGACGGGAAAACACTAAAAAGGGTCGTTTTTGTCTTTTTTACCTCTAAGAAAACCCTAAACAAATTTCTTGACTAATTAAAGACCCAAAACAATCAGATTTTCATCTCTTAATTCATCATTCTCTTCTCTCTCAAACCCTAAGGCAAAACCCTAAGGAAAAATCAAAGTAGAAGAATCCATTCAATATTCTTTCAATCTTTCTTCAAGATTCTTCTCCAAGGTAAGTTTTCTCAAAGAATTCCATTATTTTCAACTCAAATTCTTCCATACAATTGTGAATCACTAATGAAAATCATAATTCTTGGCCATAGAGATTTCAAGAAATTAATTCAAGAATCTCAAGAAGGGTTTTCTTGATTGTTCTCCATCAAGTTAGGGTTTGAAGGCTTCTAATCAAGTTCTTCTTCAAGATTCTTCAAGAACCTTGTTCTTCCAGGTATGTAAGACTATCATAGTATTAGACTAGTTCATCCTCGCGCCCTACATCTACTTTCAAATCAGTAAAAGAGTAATCTAGGATTCTACCCCTAGATTTGAGTATTCTTGAGATGAGTTAATTTTGAGTTCTCGAGTTTCTATTTCATTTTGAAATTCTACTCCTAATTATTGAGTTGCTATATGTTATGCATTAACAATCTTGAATTGAGTCGTTCATATCCATAATTCTGCATGAACCCTATGAATTGAGTTTTAAATTTTGAGAAGCTTTTTCAAGCTAACACTTGAGTTTAAAACTGGGTTTTTGAGGAAGTAAAGATGACTTTTGAGAAAGAGTTGTATTCATGAGTTTTTATATGATTATTGAGGTCCTCAAGTTGAGTCGGTCATGTCCATAATTCCGCATGAACCCTACGAATGGAGTTATAAGTCTTGAGAGTCTTTGAAAGCCAATCATTATGTTTCAAACTGAGTTTTGAGAAAAAGTTTAAAGGTTCTATTTTATAAAAACTAGAGTTTATAATGTTATTTTAGTCATAAATATATATTCATATACATATGTACCTATGTTAATTATTGGACTTGAAAGATAAGTTCATAAGTGCATGTTTTCAAGAAAGCAAACACGTCTCATGTTTTGAAAAGTGCATGTTTTCAAGAAAGTAAACACGTCTCATGTTTTGAAAAGTGCATGTTTTCAAGAAAGTAAACACGTCTCATGTTTTGAAAAGTATTTCAAGTAATATTAAAAGTTCATTCTTTGTAATGGGTGAATTGAGCACAAAAGTTATATTAATTATTTTTTGAGTAGTATCGAGCACCGAGTTGGGTTAGAGTCTTTTATAACTCAGAAGGCCCATAAAACTACGTAGCCAAAGTAGAATAGGATATCATTAATTCTTCATGCGTCACCTCACCGCCTCTGAGAAGGCATATAGTTGGATTCATAGTCACGATATCATCTTATACCCCTGATATGGTATAGGATGGGCCCTTGCAACGTGTGGCAGGACGTTGTATCATTGCTAGGCTCATGGTAATGGTTGTCGGTAAAAGAAACTCCACACAAATAAAGTATATTATTTTCATGTTCCTTTCATTGTATATTTTATTGTAAAGCTTAAATGGTTTTCACTTCATGTTCATGTATTGATTCAGTTGAGTTGCTTTCGGTCATTCAATTCAGTTATTTGTTTACTCAGTCATATTACATACTCGTACATTCCATGTACTGATGTCATTCGACATATCCTTTTATGATGCAAATATAGGTGTTTATGATTATCAATAGGCGCTTCATTGAGATCATTCTACACTCCAGTTAGCTTTGGTGAGCCTCCTTGTATTCCAGAGGACTTCACAGTTATTTTTCGGTTAGTAGTTTTGAGGTGTCGTGGGTCTTGTCTCGGCATCCTTCCTTAATTGTAGAGGCTTCATAGATAAGCAGTTTTGGAGAATCTTTCATTTTCATAAATTTTCTTTAAAGCTTATGTTTCATACTCAGTATATCCAGTTTAGTTTTGAGATTCAGTAAATTATTTTTAAACACTTCTTCCAATTTGATGCTTATGTATGTTTGAGTTAGTCTTCCATTTGTAGTTAGCCAGGATGAAGGTTCACTTGAGGGCCATCAATGATTTTCGAGTGCCCATCACGTCCAGGGTGTAGGCGGCCGGATCGTGACAACCCCAACTCGAGACCCGAACCTAAGTTGGGACCCGATCCAGACCTAAGACCCAACTTGAAACCCCGACCTAAGACCTGAGCCTAACACCAATCATGACTCTGACCTGAGACCCGACCCCGACTCGGGACCCGACCTCGACCACATTTTGAGACCCCGACTGAGATCGGACCCTGACCCTAATACGTCCAAATTAAACCTCTCAAAAGAAGTATAAAGCGATCGTTGTTTAAATAAAGAACCTAACGAAGGTTAGAATCAATCCTATGAGGATTAATGTTTAGACTTAGTTCAATTGTTATTTTTCATGCTCTTAGTCGTATTATTTCCATAAAGGTGGGGGGGGGGTAGAAAGTAATTGATGGGAATAATAGCAAGTAGCAAGTAACAATTTAACTTGTTTTAACTCAATATAAGATGAAACTAGGGTGTTAGTGTTTCCCATGAATCCTTAGCACAATAGGACCTTATAGTCAAAACCTTGTCTAGTGTGTATCATGCAAGATCAATAAGTTATTTATCATCTAAGTGAATGGATGCCTAAGTAGATGAATTTTACCACACAACTTGGTCACTCTACGGACTACGGATGTATGCTTTACTAACCCTTATCGTTGATCCCAAATTAGCTATCCCTGGGTAAGTTCAAGCTATTAGATGAGGGTTGATAGCCTCAAATCTTCATTGTGTAATCCTTTTTTTCATTCGTTAATCCCTTGGTCAGATAAGTAGGAATAAGTAGGCCTCCATTATAAATCAATCAAAGTGAAGAGAAAAATAATACATGCATGTACACCATTCAAGAATTACTATTTATTAGATTTACATCGGTAATTCATCATGGTTCCCATAACTCTAGTTGTGGATTTAGCTACTCATAATTGTTTGATCACAATTTATAATAATTTGGTTCAAAGAAATCAAGAAATTACAATATGAATGTTGAAAATTCAAAATCTTGAATTAAATTGCAAATTCAAAAATCATAGATCAATGTGTAATTAAAACCCCAAGAATTCAAGAATAAAAGTAAAAGAAACAAGCCACAATTTCTAGGAGTTCAGCAGAGGCAGAGCAGAGGGCTATGGCATCTTCAGTTGCAGAAGTGATATGGATGACAGGGTTGTTCAAGGAGCTTAAAGTTCATATTTCCATATTTTCTGACAGCAAATCAGCTCTACAAATAGTTGTTTATCATGTGTTTCATGAAAGGACTAATTAAGCATATAGATATAGTTGTATTCTGTTACAAGTAAAGAAAATATCTTCTCTCTAAATTTCTCTGCATTGTTAACATGATGATTCATACAATTTCAGTAACTTGACAAACTATTCTCTAAAAATACCTACCTTATTTCAAAATTAATATTACAATAATAACCAAAGGATCAAACTAGTAATATGAAACTGGGAGAAGAACAACCAGGCCAATAGAGATCCCAAATAGAAGAACTAATAAGCCAGTGAAATTGATTATGAGTGCTTCTTGGCCCTTTTGAAGTCCTAAAGCCATGAATTTCTCAATCAAACCAGTCTCTGTGCTAACTATTGCCATGAAAAAAATTGTAATTCCATAGAGAACATGCCATGGAGCCAACCTTGCCCTTCTCCAATTTTGTGCCCCAGGGAAGAAAAATACCAAGAATGAAACAAAGTACTGTAAAAAAAAATTAAGATTTTTGTTAGGACATTATTTTTTTCTAATTGAATATTAATGATACATTATAAATCAAGTCATCGGACATTATTTTTTTCTAATTAAATATTAATGATACATTATAAATCAAGTCATCTTTGATAGATCTTATCTTAACCACAGGCATAATGAGATGAAGATGAAATAAGCGTAAAAACATTAGAAATTAATGCATGTTTAATTAAGTTTGTCTTAGAGTTTCGCTTCGCTCTTCAAGCTCCGCCCCCCTTACTCAACCTCAACATCTATAAAAAAGCCCTTTCTCCCGGTCTGCGAGCGTCCCATCTTTTTCTTACTTGGATGAAGAAAGACAGAACACACCCTTTTTGCCCTCTTTCGCCGAGGCTCTTTGAAGACTTTTTAAAAAGTTTTTAGCAAAAAAAGCAAAAACAAGTTAATTAAGTTATTACTCTCTCCGTCCACTTTTAATTGTCATGTTGCGTTTTTCAAAAGTCAATTTAACTAATTTTCAAAATTAATTAGATTACATTAATTCGATATTTTAAATAAAAAATTTAGATATTCAAAAACTATACGAAAAAGTACTATAAGTTGCAGTTTTTTGCATATCAACACGTTGAAAAAATGCATTGTAAAATTTCTTATAGTTTGACTCTAAAAAAAGAAACTATGACAATTAAAAGTGGACAGAGAAGTATTTGATAATGGGATAAGACACATGTAACCTCATAGACTATGACTAAAATCTCATAGACACATGCACTTTAACTAAACTAATTAGGTCCTATTACTCCGAACTCATTTATTTTTTTGTAATTTTGTACACCTTTTCGCCTACGTGGCACACCCGTGACTCCGCATGGTTGAGGTGTGTGAGAGATGTTAGGATGCCCCGTAAGCCCAAAAAATGTACAAAATTACATCAAAAAAAAATGAGTTCGAGAGGTAATAGGACCTTAATTAGTTTAGTTAAGGTATGTAAATGAAATTTCAGTCATATCCCTTTGATAATTAATCACAATATACAATTCATATGTGCACCAAAGAAACCACCTGAGTTATCCATTTCAAATTATGAAATTTAATTTATTAGATATTGTATTAATATTTGACTCATTTCTTACCAGCAAGGCATAGAAGCTTACTGTGGAAATGCCAATCCAGGAATGCAAGGTAAGAAGGTCAACTTTTGCAGTATCATGCTGAAATTTGAAAATAGCAAATAGGCCAACAATGCTAGAACCAAGACCAATCAAATGTAGAAACACGTGAAAGTATTTTCTTGTCCTCCTCCTTGCTGGGATAGTGGTAAATGTCATTATAGCTGTAATAAAAGCACATTCATATAGTATAATTTAGTCTAAACCTATTGAAATTTTATTTTTATATTTTAAAACCAATTTTGTTGGAAGTTAACAAGGGTAAGGGCTTAATTAGAGTGCATGAAAACATAATGCATGAGTAACAAGAAGTTATATTTTGTATAACAAAATAAAAACTACATACCTTCTCCGGAAACTAGGACAAATCCAATGACCATAAAGAATGGATGAAGCTGCGCGCATGCATGCAGACGGAGTAAATTAGTTATTTGAATGCTGAAAATATTTTATATAACAGGTTATTGACAATTCTCATAGTATTCAGCTCAAGAAAAATATATCCAAATGTTTATTATTTATTTTTGTCCCAATATTGTGTGGGACTATACTCAGTATTGTACGTCTTTCTCTAAATCTTTGTTTATAAAATTGGCTAGCTACACAAAAGAGGTGGCCCTGAAAAAATAAAATAAAACGACACAAAACTTCAATAGATAAGAAGTTATTTCATCCTTGTCAATTCAAGTGTCTCTAATTTCCTTGAACTCTTAATTCTTCTTTTTATGGTAGAGACTAGAGAACATGAATTCATCCTGCATTTAGACTCGTTGAGCACTAAAACTCAACAAAAGCAGCTGACAAATTCACGTCCAACTGTTTCAAAAAGCTTTCCACATTCTATTATTATAAGTACAATACTAGAAACTATATTTAATCTATTTCATCTTATATGTGACCACACTTTCGACTGGAAAACAAAGACGTTTTCTAGTCCCCTGAGGCCTGAGCGGGGGCATGACGAAACAAGGGAATGAAAGGCCTTTGCGTTATATGCTCTTTAACCGATCTCCACAATGATGACTATGTTGTCTTGGAGAGCTTTGAAAATTGCTCCTCCACGAAGACTTCTCTTTATGAAATTAGCAATGGAATTTGTCGGTAATTCCCATCTAATCCATCGCTAAAATGCTCCTAGCTTGTTGGATTTTTTATAATCCATAGCTAAATGAGATTAGTATGGGATTTTTACTGTTTAGCTACAAAAAATTGTCGGTCACTAATTTCTCATTGTCTAATAGTGAGCTTGGTCATCACTCTTTTTATATTTTAGAAACTTTTTAACTCTTAAATTTCTATTTTATCCACGCACGTCGACACTTTTAAGTTTTATGGTACAAAAATTTCATGGAATATGTAAGATAACAAGTTCAACGAGTACATTGTACTGTGTGATGAAAGCCTTTTCTTTTTACCATAAAATTGCGTTCCATATAATAAAAAGAAATAAAGAATTGAAGGGAATAATCCCAAAAATTTAAGGAATGCAATATATATACTCCCTCCGCCCCAATTTAATAGTCATAATTTGACTACGCATGAAGTGTAAGAAATAAAGAAAGAATTTTTGAACTGTGATAGTAAATAAATTGAAATAAAGAGAATAATAAATGAGCGAACACTTACATTGAAAAGCTTCATCTTATTGGTTGAAGTGAAAGAAAGTCCCTCTCTGAAGTGTAGCAGCCAAACCAAGAGTAAGGTTGTGATTGCTATGAACAACAAATGTGCAAAGAAGGTCAAAAGCGAGGACACTGGCACCCCTGCCGTTCGATAGCTTGCACGGCTCCTATTATTTGCCTTCTCCATCGATCTCCACTCAAATGTTTTAATGGACACACACAAATTAGAGAAAGAATAATTGATTATTATACGTATACTACATGATATGGTTAAATAAGTGCTTTTATAGAGGTTACCTTAGGCTAATTACAAAATCTCATAAATTATATTTGTCCCTTTTTTTGTTTCTTTAATTTCTACTTAAACAATTAACAACACATATTTATCCAATGCGTATTCAATAAGTAGCGATTATGAAATTTTCTAGGTATTTCAATAATATATTTAATGAAATCTCACCTGCTTTCTTTGGACATGTTCAAATTAAGGCTCATATGTCCCAATTGGTAATTGATGCCATATGCTAAAAGTTAAATGGTTGGTTGGTAACTACGATTAAGTAATATCCGTCAGGCCGGTCATTCATATAAATTTTGAACAATATATGTTATTGACCTTTTCCAATGTCTATTAACAATGGTCCCATTGTCTATTTGTGATTTTTTATGTTAATTTTGCTTAGACTCATTCTTTTTGTAACAATTCAATTCTTCTTTTTTCTTTTTAAACGTTTATGCTTAAAAATATTTTGAAACTTATTCATATCATTTGATGCACTTGTTGGTATGATTTGAGACTTGTTCGTATAATTTGAGTTTGAATATGAGGGACTAAGATGAATCAAGGCATAACTGAATCGAGTTGAGAATTTTTGAAACACTATAAGCCAGCATAGACCGAGTGCTGGCAACAGTGTGGTCAACACTAGCCGAGTGCAGATAGTGTGGCCAACATGGTTTCAGTGCCATCAACATAGCTATGGTCCATTCGAGTATTTAAAGACTTGGGGAGTTTGATTTGAGAGGCTTCAAATATCGTTTTCATCTACAAATTTGATATGAAATTGAGAAATTTAGCATAAATCCTAAAATCATTAAATTAATTATATAATCACTTAAATGAGCTCAAAATGGAAATTTAAGCATAGATTTAAAATTTAGCATCCATATAATTGGTTCGGATTTTGACTTGTTCACCTATTGACTTTTGAATTGATTGAGAGTTGACTTTGACTTTGAAGTTGTCACGATCCAAAGGACACCCTAGACGTGACATGGTGTATAAGACCTCGAAAGGGCCTACATAAGACACTTGACATACATAGAAACAACATAATAGAGAAAAATAAGAAATCTCATAAGAAGTAAAGAGTTCGACATAAGCGGAAGTACATCAAAGTCTAGACAAGCCATTTATTACATCAAAAGAGTGGTTGGGATGTAATCCGTACACCACATACAATATATGAAACTAAAAACATAAGAAAAACAATAAATGGGACATTGTCCTCGAAGTATGAGGACTCACCAACTCTTCAAAATCTCTAAGTGCTGACTATACCCACGAACGGAGGGAGAAGAGTCGTCAAACCCTACATTAATGAAACAATGTAGGCACAAATATGTATTAGTATATGAAATGTACTAAGTATTAGGGAAATGCAATAAAACATGAGACATGATCATAAAGGGACATAATGAAAGACATGATTAGAGTTGTCAATATGGGCTAGCCCACCCCATCCGGGCTAACCCATACAAGCTTTGACATTTTACGGGTCAGGCCGGGCTAGCCCATTTTTGGTGTGGGCCAGAAAATGGTCGGCCCAGCCCACAAGTACGTGGGCTACAGGCTAGCCGGGCTAGCCCACTTTTTAAAAAATTATATTTTTTCTATAATTATTAAAATAAATTATAAATTGTAATTTAAAAATATTATCATAAATATCGACAATGCTGGCTTGAGATGCTACTACTTGAAATGCTTTAAAAGTAGCAAGACTATAACAACACTCTCCATTTCGTAATAGAAGAAAGCGTAGAAAAGAAAGGTTTTGATTCGACCCCTCGCTGTCGCCTGTGGCTCGAGCTACTTTTGCTTTCCGGGGCAGGACAACAGATAGCTTGCTGCCCAAGTCTACCTCCCACAAATAAAATTATCTTTATAATAATTATTAAGGTTTTTTCAAATAAAAGTATAAATATCTAAATAGAAATATTAACCTAATTGTATTGTCACATTAAAACACAAAAAATGTGACAATATTCCAACCATAAAAAAGTTAAAAATAAACCCCTTAAAAAAATCATGAAACTTATGGCGTATCTAACACATCATGAAATCTATGGCATATCCAACACTTCATGATCATCTTAATCAAGCATATCTGAATCAACTTGTGGCAAGGTTGTCTTAACATCTTCATTTTCATCTGCAATTTATATGTGGTTTCAATTAGTTAAATATTAAATAGATTTTGAGTTTGGACTCTCTTTAATTTTAAATTTTAGTATTATATTATATTTTTTAAATTATTTTTATTTGGCCCACGGGCCGGCCCTACCTATATTTTTCAAGCCCCACAGATCAGCAGGCTTATTCAGGCCGGGCTAAAAAGTTTTTTTCTTAAATGGGCTCCAAAAATCTTAGCCCAGTCCTATTAAATCCCAGGTTAGGCCAGGCCGACCCAACGGGCCTAGCCCATATTGACGGCTCTAGACATGATATATATGACCAAGCTAACATAGTAATATTTTTTTATATATATAGAATCATAATCATATATATGGTCAATGCATCTTGAAATCATAAGCTTCATAAAACATTTGAAAGCAACTTATTCATTTTGTGGGATATTTACTAATAACCGACATAGACATGTGAGCTATAACATGGAATTTGGTGTCTTGCTCCCACACCGAAAAGAAATATCATTGATTGCCAAGGCAACAACCTTAAACTTCTAGCTTAGGTGGATTAACATCTGTCACTAGGGGCAGATCCACGTAGATGGTTTTGGATGCTCGAGCACCCATTGACTCCGACAATTTTTTTGTATATATATAGAAAATATGAAAAATATGGATATTACATATAAATAAGCACCCATTGGACAAAAGCACTCGTGGGTGCTCTGGTTTTCTTTCTTTTTTATTTTTAACTTTTCCTATGTGATTTAATTTTCTAACTTATTCTATTTTTTAAAACCTTTTTCACTATCGTGCTTTTGCGATTTTTTCTTTAACAAAACCACAAACCCCTCCTTCTTCTTCTTGTTTCAAAGAGAAAGTAGAAAGCCAAACAACAAACTTAAGATTTTTTCTTTTCAAAATCAATATACAAAAGCAAGGTAATAAGATTTGATGTTTGATTTAAGGTAGATAATGAAAAAATGAGTTTGGGAGATTAGGTTTGGAGATTTTCATTGCTTATGAGTTATGACTAGTACTCTTAATTAATTCTTAAAATAGATTCCACATACTTTTTTCGTTAATTGATAAATAGGTTTAGAGTCTCACATATTTAGTGCAATGTGATTAAATAAAAAAAAAATTGAATACTTTTGAAATAATTTTTTTTCTTACCAAGTTACTTGATTCAAAAATTAAATTTTAGGATGTATACAGATTGTGCAATTGAAAATTTTGTGCTCATTGACTCATATATTAGTATATTATTGTTTGTGGTGTTGCAAGATCAAATAGATATATTAATTGTTGTTTGGATTGTTGACAGAAAGTTATAGATTTCAATAAAAATTAATTGAATTGTATGAATTAATTATATGATAAAACTGAATTTTGTTTAGCAGGAATTTATCTTTATAAATTGAGATGGATAAGTATGTCACAAGATCAAAAATTGGGCATCCAAGTTCTAGCTCTACTCATCCATTTACCGCTTCAACCATAGCTCCGAAAATTCAGAGGGAAACATTTATTTCAAATGTTAATTTAAAATCTCTTGAAGTTGATCAGGGATTAGAAAGCCCATTGCAGAATATAATCCTAATATACGTGACGATATTAGGAGATAGTATATTCTAAAAAAGCCTTGCCAACCTAAGGATCATAAATGTCATTCCCTGATCCTACACCTTGGACATGGCCGGCACTCGAGAACCATTGATGGCCCCAAGCGAACCCTTGGTCTGGCTTAACTTTTAGCGAAAGACTTTACTCAACATTTAAAAGAACTCAAAAGATAATTTTACTTAATGTCTCAAAAGCAAACTCAGAATATTTAGAAATAAATATTCAAACTGGCCTTAAGGGCAACTCAGGTCTAGAACATAACAACTGAAATGAACAAGACTCATGAATTAACATCTATCTATCTATGAAGCCTCTACTAATTGAGATGGACATCAGGACAAGACCCACGACATCCTAATAACAAAATAAAATGACTGAAAGTAAACAAGGGATCCTCCAGAGGTAAGGAGGTTCACCAACAACTCTGGAGGTCAACTCGATCAACGAAGCGCTGGATGTTGATCCTGGTTATCTGTATCTGCATCATAAAAGATGCACGCCAAATGACATCAGTACATGTAATGTACGAGCATGTGAGGGGAAAACTAAAACATGACATAAGTTTGAACTGGAACTGAAGAAACACTTACCTCGTCTCTACTCAACTCAACTCATTTCAATATAAAGCAATAGGACTAGTGCAGTATAAAGAAAAGTTCTAAAATAGTAGATAACAACTCAATGTATTAGAAAATACAATATAAACTCTGTTTGTATGCAAAATATAAAATAACTCTGTTTGAGTGATTCTCTAACTGATAACCATCCCTATAAGCTATGTGATGATACAACGTCTAGCCCACGCTGTTAGAATTGTCCTATACTTTCCCGGGTTATAGAACTCTTTAACTAAGTGTATCCACTAGTCTATGCTAAAAAGCAATAAGGAATTATCTAAAAAGTATGACCCTTTCTACCCACATTGGCTACGTAGTTTATGGGACTGTGAGTTGTTAGAAATCTCCCCATATTGGTGCTCAATACTACTCCCAAAATATAACTTAGCTCATTATGTTTCTTTAAAAAACATTTCCTTTTCCTCAAATTTGAGATTATTACTCAAAAGGTTTTCTCTAAAAAGAGATAGTACTTTAAAATTCTCATGAACTTCTTTGGAAATCGGTATTCCCCGTTTCTTTAATGTAAAAATATTTCTCTTGGGATACTTAGTTCTCATATATCATTTTAAAGAAAATGAACTCAGCTCTTACTCTTCCTCAACTCAATGTTCAAGTCTTAAAACAAGTTTAAATTTTTTTGTAAAAAGACTTCATAAAATGACTCAAAGAACTCTCAAGACTTGACTCTTAGCTCTACCTTGAATTTGAATTATGAATTCAAGGTTATGATTCACGTTGTGAATGATTTCTAGATGTTTAGAAGTAGTTTAGAGTAATTAGAATCAATAGGGAGTGAAGGTGCACTTTAAGAGAACTTAGACGGGCTAAACGACGGAAAAAGGATGGGGGCATGCGACCCTGGTGCACTGCCTGTGTGAGCCCCTAAAGTTTAGAAGCCCATTTCTGGCGCACTGCTGGGGCGCCGCCCCAGCCCCTGTCCAGGCAATTCTGACAAATTGTTTGACTCATTTTCTGACCTTAATTCGACTATAATCTATTCTTTTTCTCAATTTCTCCTTAGATTCAATTAACCAATACGAGTACACAAAAATCTACTAAAAAAAACTCTTAAACTCGTTACGATTATTTCAAGAACTCATCAAACCCATCCTAATTCAAGAGCGAAAGCAAAACTTCAAGAACACTAATCAAGAACTCTAATCCTTCAACTTTGAGAATGAAATTGTGCTAAAATAACATGATTGGCGTGTGGGTCAATAAACCCAACACTAACTCACATACCTCTTAGGGATTAAACCCTTGGTGAAATCCGCAACAAAACTCGAAAACCTTGACGAACGCCTTGCACTTTTCTCCTTTTCTCCTCTTCTTGAACTCCTCTCAAAACCCTAAGCCTAAATTGATTTGGGAAAACTGAACCAAATCAGTTTAGACCCCTAATTATTTACAAAAAATGCTTAAATTTGAAAGGGTAAGGAAAAGACCAAAATACCCCTCATATTTTCGAGCAACTTTCCTTAAATGGACAGCCTGACTTCAAACAGACATATCTCCCTCATACGAGCTCGAAAATTAGAAAACTCAGTGGCGTTGGAAAGAGGATTCCAAGACCTTTCATTTGAAATCTTTTGAGCCACCTAACTCATCCAGTACTGAAAGTTATGGTCATTCGAAGTTGACACAAAACTCCTAACTCATGCATAGCTTGCAAAATTTCAGATTTTTCTATTTCCAATTTTGTTCTTTCTATTTTTAGCTCTTTCAAATACCGAGGTGTTACAATAGCTCCTCCTTGGGAAAATTCATCCTCAAATGAGATTACTCTAAGTAGACTAAGGGTGGAAGCATCTAACACCCAGTTCAAACACTCAACATGCAAATTAACACAACATTTAAATTTTGAACAATATATGTTATTGACCTTTTCCAACGTCTATTAACCATGGTCCCATTGTCTATTTGTGATTTTTATGCTAATTTTGCTTAGACTCATTCTTTTTGTAACAATTCAATTCTTTATTTCTTTGTTTTTTAAATGTTTATTCTTAAAAATATGTTTTGAAACTTATTCATATCATTTGACACACTTGTTGGTATGATTTGAGACTTGTTCGTATAATTTGAGTTGGAATACGAGGGACTAAGATGAATCACGACATAACTGAATCAAGTAGAGAATTTTTGTAACACTATAACAATTACAAGTGCAGCCAACTTAGAGCGAGTGCTGGCGACAGTGTGGTCAACACTAGCTGAGTGCATATAGCGTGACCAATACGGTTTCAGTTTCATCAACATAGCTAAGGTCCGTTCGAGTATTTAATGACCTAGTGAGCTTGGTTTGACAGGATTCAAATATCCTTTTTATCTACAAATTTGGATATGAAATTGAGAAATTTAGCATAAATCCTAAAATCATTAAATTAATTATATAATCACCTAAATGAGCTCAAAATGACAATTTAAGCATAGATTTAAAATTTGGCATCCATATTTTAAAGAGCCTCAAACGGTGCCATCCTAATGCTAGAATGATAGCTATTATTATAAGAAAACTCAATCAAAGACTAGTGACCATCTCAATTTCATTTGAAGTCAATTACACAAGCTCTCAACATATCTTCTAAGGTCTGAATAGTATGTTCGGCTTGTCCATTGGTCTGAGGATGAATAGTCGTGTTAAATTTCACTTAAGTACCAAGACCTTTTTGAAATGACTTCTGAAACTGAGATGTAAACTGCCTACCACGATTTAAATACAGATGAACTCTAAAAAAGAAATTATATTTTTCTAAAAAAATCCATGTTCGTCCCTAAATTTTTTAAATGAAAACTAATGGATGGACGTTGTATACACATAAATTTTATTGGATTAATTCATACAACATTTAAATTATATCCATGTGTATTTGGATTGAATGAATAATTTGGGCTTTACAAATGATTAGTCCACTTTATTGAGTTCAAGTCCAAGGTCCATTCTACCTTGAAGCCAAAACCCACGTCATGTGTCACAATGACTAGGCATCCAAGACCAACAAGGTGATGCCACATGTCCAAATGAGGTGGTAGTCCCAGTCAAATTCAAGAACCAATCAGAATCCACCAAGTGTCAAAATGGCATCCTTTTGTCAATCATAAGCAACCTTTTCGACCCCCTACAACTATAAATAGGGGTTAGACATGACATTCTAAGGGGCATTTTGAAAACTCTTCAACAAGTGTTTTTGCAAGGATTGGAGAAAACTACAACACCAACTACATAGCTCTTTGAAGGAGTGGTCAACGAAGTTCTTCCCAGAGATCGACTTGAAATGGCAAAGCGCTTCCCAACGTTCTCAGAGATCAACCACATCTCAAAGAGGTCAAGATCATCGAACGATTTGAGAAGTATACTACTGAAGGCTCTTGAATCTTGGAGACGTTTAGGAGATAAGAATCAAGTGAACAACAAAATTATACTCACAGGATTCATCAATAAAATCCACATTTTTCTTTTATTTGTTTTGCTTGCAAATAATTTTCAGCGTTTATAGAAATTTGTTGTGAAAAAAATTGACATGCCCAGTGAGAACAATTCTTCTATTCATCTCTTTCTCTTGCAAATCAGAAATTACAAAGTCAACTACTGCAATGGCCTTCAGAAAGAGTAGTAATATTTCATGCAAAGACTCTACTGATATCGTATCTGCTGATCTTAGAGATGTTGGCCCGGTTACTCGACGTAAGTTCAAGAACAGTGAGTTAGATGGATCTAAATACTTCACTTCTTTGAAGACGATAAAAAACAACTCTCATATGATGATCGTAAATGCAATACCCGAGGGCAATTTTGTATTTGTGTTATTTGAAAAACTTTCTCAAATTGGCTCCAACGTTGGTGAATCTAACGATTTAATGGATTCTCCAACTTCAATGATTACCAATGCCTTAATGGCTGACTCAACTGACATGGACGACAAGTTCGCAATGATGGAGCAAACCATTGAGGCCTTGAAGAAATCCATTGATAACAAAATCTTCATATAGCTCAACTTATGGATAAGTTGGAGGCCTTCACTCCTTGATATTTAAGTCACGTCCCCGCTTTTCCACCTTGTTTTGATCCACGAAACAAGGAAGTAGAGGATGTTGACATCAAAGTTTGGCATGCTATTTTCAAAGTTAATAATTTTAAGTATTTTATTTGTTAAACAGTTCAAAATATAACTTTTACAATTTTAATGCAATTTATCGATAATTATTCATATTTTGGAAAATGGTAGGATTTTTATCACTAAATTTTGATTATATTATTTTTTGTTCCAATCAATTAAATATGTTGTGAATATTGTGTCAATTTGATTAAATAAAATTTTTTTCTGTGAATTGCATTTTTTACATGTCATTCATTTTATTCGTTATATTTATTTATATTCATTTTTTTGTTACTTTTATTAATATTCAATTTGGTGTTTTTAGTACAGTGTAGAAATACATATAAATATGAATAAGAATTGCATACACAAATATTTATTAACTAGTGGTTTTGACCCACGATTTTAAGATCATGGTATTGTACAAAGGTAGTTTTTAAATTTCTTATTTAAATCATTGTTTGGTAACAAAGTCAAAGTGTGGTGAATAAATTTTAGAATTAGGGTTCAATTTTCATATATTTTTTCTATTGTTCATTATCTTTCTCCGGCGATAAATTCGTCGGAGCTCAAACCAGTCACCACCCAAAGAGACTTCACTGGTAGACTTTTGCCTACTCATTGTTTCTTTGTTCCCCATCTTCACCAAAGCCATACCCTGACCACTGGCCGGTGAACAACAAACAAACAACCAGCACACCAAAAATAACTCTGAAACCACCGAAAATCCTAGCAGTCTCCCTATTCCTCCTCTTCTCTCCACCAGAAACCCCAAGCAGATCAAGAAAACACACGAAACAATCCATTGTTCCACCACCGAGCTCGGAGAGACCCCAACCAAAACCCCCAAAACTCTGACCCAAATCAGAAACAAATAAGACCCTGACCACTGCCAGCTCTGGCAAACAACCGTAGCAACCCACCTGAGACGCCATCTCTGGAAAGCAAGTTTACCAGCTTGAAATCCAACTAACGCTCAGACCACGAGCTCCATCGTTGTTACTAGTGAGCTTCGATCAGATCGAGCTCCAACTCCGATAAATAAACAATTTCTCTTTGACTTCATTTCTCTTTTTCAGATCTGGCTGGAAGAGTTCAAACTTCGACCATCTTTGATTCGTTCATTATTGTTGATTATTTTTAGTGTTGGAGTTGATTTGTTTGTTTTGAATATTTTTTCAGTGATATTGGAATTATAAATCGCGTATGTACAAATAGGCTGCTCTTTCTTCTTTCTTTATTATTTTTATTTATTCCCTTAGTTTCAATAGCTACAGTTGACTGTTGTTAGAACTATATGAATTACGTATATAAATTTGTTAGCTATAATAATACTTTGACTATTTTTTCATGTGATTTTCTAGATTTATTAAAATTGGAAGCATTCATTTTCTAAGAAGTTTTAGTGACGGATGTTGCTATGTTATTTTTATTTGTTATTATCATTTTGTTATGTTGATTATCATTTGGATGTTACATATTGTTTTATCTTTTTTTAGTTTTACTTGATTTTATTATGTTTAATTAGCCAATGAAAAAATCTCTCCGTCGATTTTTGAGGCCTCCCAATTGTAAAAGACAAAAAATTAGTTTAAGTTTGTACAAATTGTATATTAAAATTGGCCAATAAAAAAATCTCCCTGTCAATTTTCGAGGCCTCCCCATTGTAAAAGATATAAATTTAGTTTAAGTTTGCATTAATTGTTTGTAAAAATTGGCCGATGAAAAAATTACCGTCAATTTCCAAAACCTCATGTGTTCATAGACGGATTCTTATTTGATTCATTAATTGTTATTTATATCTATTTATATCTATTTATTACTAACACTTTTATTAAGTATCTTTACATGTACCCAGAGTTGCTTCCCATTGAAACTATTCGGATAAAGTTTGAACAATATTTTTTGATTCATTATTGTGTATATTATTAACGTTAGCAAAACTTAGGTTGTTTCTTATATAATTATTTTACTTTATGATTTGTGTATATTACATGTTTATTATACGTGTAATTTTTTTTATCTCCTCCTTAGTTTGAAAAATGAATTCAGTCGAGACCCACAATTGTGGATTTTGAAGGATGTCTAACACCTTTCATTCAGAAATAGTTGAACTCTTACCTAGAATCTATTGGTTTCGTAGAAATATTTTATTAATTAATTAATTGGTATCTTAATTATCCTCAAAATTAGGTGGCAACTTCCCTTAAAATTTCTTTTTTATTTAAATTATTTTAAAAATTAAATCTATTAGTTATTTTTTGTGAGTCACTGTGATGTTGTGCCTTCGAGATGTCAATAGAATGGAAAATCCGCTGGGGATATAGATAATCTAACCATTAAGTGTCATTTTTTCAAATTGATGGGATTTTTCTTATATTATGTTAGCCATTATATCTTGTATATTTAGTTGATTATGTGTATGTTGTACTTATTATTCTTTCATTATTTATTTAATTATATGTATGTTGTCGATGCATCATGACATATTATTCTGTCGCTCGGATTTTTTTTATTTCTTACTTAAATTACGGTTATGCGGGCTGCAACCATTGAATACACATTGTTTAACCGAGGTACCCTGACAAAGTGAGTTGACCACTGGATGGTCAACGATCTTTAACTTCCTCCAACGCAAGTAGTCCGCTTTGTCACCGGTCCATTTTCAAGTAAAGCCCACTTTTAGTCACTAAGTTTTAGAACATTCATAGCGTGAGTCCAATTTCCACTCAAGTCACAATATGTTGGAACTATGTTTGACCTGATTCCTGCTTCAACGAGATACATGGCGCCACAACGACTTGGTAATGTTCCCCGTGGGCTTTCCATTACTTCAAAATGGAAATTGGGGCAATTTTTTTTTGAAGAGGTCTCCAAAAATTTCATAAAAGAGACAGCTGCTACAAGATTAAATACTAGTGGTTGTTGAAGCTGAAACAGAGACAAAATGTTTAAGGAAAGCTCTCAAAAATTTCACCAAGGTTGTACTCAGACACCAAATTTTTGAGGCATTCATCTGAGTTGGTTTATACCTTTATATTAATTGTTTGTACATGATGTTAAATTCATTACATATCTTTGATTTTATTTTTCTTATATTTCATAAGAAAATTGACATTTTTAAAGTTTTGGTGGTCTGCCCTTCAATGTGACTTGTTGATTTTTTTTCATTTAGTTATTTTTGTTTTTTTCTTTCAAAAAAAGAGATTTTTTGTTAATTTGGGTTGTCTGCCTTTCAATGTGTCTCGTTGGTTTCTTATTTTTATTAGTTTTTTCTCCTTTCAAAAAATTCATATGTTTCTCAAAAAATATTTTTATGTCATATCTGCACGAACTACGCAAACCTGATTCTCATCTCAATGAGATACGTAGGTAGCCCTTCTAGGGGTATTCTTTATTCAAAAGTTTTTTCTTATTTTCTTATTCTTTGTAAAATGTTTAAAATCATTTTTTGACTTGGTTGTTAGATTGTGCGTATAAAAAATAATTGATATAATGGAGAAAGATTGACTTCATGTTAAACCATAGATTCTTTTGGTATGTCGCATTCATACTTTTGTTACAGTTGAAAATATTCTCTTGCATACCTTCAAGATTAGAACAAAATAAGATTCATTGTTTCTTGTGCAATGTGTGGTGAATTTTGAATTAAATTTAATTGTGTTGTGTTGTTGATCCAAATTTTGGCCTGAATGTTTATTGAGATGAAATCATGAGTAATGTTTGATTTGAGAAATGATTGTAGGCCTTCTTTGACCTGTTTGTTCCTTTCAAAGCCTACCAAATGACATCAATCCTTAGCATGTCCCCACTTTGAGCCTTAAGCCTTTTATTTGGACAACCACATTTTTAGCTTATACCCTTTATAGGTTTTTAACAGGAGAATAACAGATGTTTACTAAGAAAGAAAGAAAAGATAATAAGGTTAAGTTGCTTGTTTATTGAAATAACGGCTGCAATATAAATACATGAATTCATAACTTAAAAAGCTAAAGAAAAGGAGTGAAATAACCTAACATTATCTCCAATAACTAAAGCCTAAAATATAGCAACTAACTAATCAGATTCTTTCAAATACTGCAACCTTATTTATCTAAACTTAATCCTACTTTTAAGCTGTATATTAATACAACAGAAAGTGGAACTAATCTCCAAGTTTTGAGGCACCACTTTCAACACTCATTTTTCACTCAAGAGCAACAATCCCAAGCCTTTTTCTGAGAAATTAAAATCTTTCTCTAGGTAGGGCCTTAGTTAAAATATCAGCAATCTGAAAATCAGTTTTGCAGTGCACCAAGTCTATGTCTCCATTCTTTTGCACCTCCCTCAAGAAATAAAGCTTGATCTTTAAATGTTTTGTCTTTCCATGTGAAACAGGATTATTTGCAATTGAAATTGCAGATTATCAACAAAGATTTCAATGCTCTTCTTTTGCTCCATATGCAAATCTGTCAGTAGCTTCAGAATCCAAAGGGCTTGATTCACAGCTGATGTAGCTGCAATATACTTTGCTTCAGTTGTAGATTGAGCCACAATATCTTGCTTCTTTGAACACCAAGGGAACATTCTATTGATTCTCATATCATCTGAGCTACCAGCCCAATCACTATCAGAAAATACAAGAAACTGAAATTGTGATGCTTGTTTAAACATTATGCCAAAATTCACAGTACCTTTAACATATCTAATCACACGTTTAGCTGCTTGAAAATGAATTTTGCTAGCCCAATGCATATATCTTGAAAACTCACAACATAAAGAATATCTGGTCTCGTTGCAGTCAAGTACATTAGGCAACCTATCAGGCTTTTATAAAGTCCTTCATCAACCTTTTTAGCTCCATCATCTTTGTAAAACTTCTCCTTTTGATTCATAGGAGTTGTTGTAGACTTTCCCCCTACCCTGTCGGCCTAAGCCTCGCTATGAGAACTGACGCTTTCTACCTCTCTATGCAACGGATCTGGGACCGCATTAGCGCTCTGCTCCGAGGGACCGTAGATCGGAAAGCGCCTCTCCACCATCCGATCTGAGTCCCGGTCGGTGACAGCGGCTTTGAATAGCCCTACTTTCGAACCTCTCCTGAGGGGAAGAAGCAGGGTAGAGGAATTGCTCACACCCCCCCCCACAAGCACCCCCCGCTCAAGGGGGCATTCTTCCATTTTGAACTTTATGAGAATTTCTTTAGCATATTTCTGCTGGCATATGAAGACCTCATGTCCTTTTTGCTGAATTTCCATGCCAAGAAAGTAGAACATTTCACCAAGGTTTGTTATCTCAAAAACTTCCATCATTTCAGTCTTGAACAAATTGATCAAGTTCAACTTGCTACTTGTAACTAGCAAGTCATCTACATACAAAGAAATAATGGTTAAATTCGAATCTTCTTTTTTAATAGAGAGTGTAGACTCGCTGATACTTTTTGTAAAGCCTAAGCTCAGAAGATGAGCATCAATTCTGCTATACCAAGCTCTAAGAGCTTGTTTTAAACCATACAATGCCTTCTTTAGAAGGTACACTTTGTCTTCTTTACTTTTGATAGAAAAACCATCAGGTTGTTCTACAAAGATTTCTTCTTCAAGGTATCCATTTAGGAAAGCTGATTTCAAATCAAGCTGGTGTATCTTCCATCCCCATTAAGATACTAAAGCTAACAACATTCTTATTATCCAAATGGGCGACAAGAGGAAAAGTTTCTGAAAAATCTACTCCAAACATTTGTGCGTATCCTTTTGCAACCAGCTTGGCCTTGTACTTGTTAATGGAACCATCAAGATTGAGCTTGGTTCTATAAACCCACTTGACTCTAATAGCCTTCTTATGCGATGGTCTGTCAACCAACTCCCATGTATTGTTCTTTTCTATTATTTTGAGCTCCTCCTGCATTGCATATCTCCATTTTTCATCTTTAGCAACCTCCATAAATCCTCCTGGTTCTAAAATTGCAACTTTACACATTTGATATATATCAGAAAGTGTTCGTGTGCCTCTAACATGTACATCATCAACATCTTTATCTAGAGATTCTAGATTATTTTGCTTTTCATCATCTTGCCAGGTGTCATTTTCCTCGAACTTGACATCCTGCTAATAATGATTTTGTTATTATGAGGTTGATAGATCCTATAAGCTTTTAAAAAACTGCTGTATCCTACAAAGATTCTAAGTTCAACCTTCTTATCCAACTTATCTCTTTTCACCTTAGGTACATAAGAAAAACAAAGACAATAAAATATTTTTGGATTTGTTAGAAAAGGTTTGTAACCAAACCAAGCCTCAAATGGTCTCTTCTTTTGCAAGGCCTTAGTTGTCAATCTGTTTAGCAGAAATACTGCAGTATTTGCAGCTTTAACCCAAAATTTCTTTGGTAGTCCTTTCTCATGGAGCAAACAATTTGTCATCTCCATTAGCGTCCTATTTTTTCTTTCCACTACTTCGTTTTGTTGGGGAGTACATGGTGTTGTTAGCTGATGCTTGATTCCTGCTTCATTACAAAACTTGTTGAATTTTTCTGAAGTATACTCGGTTCCATTATCTATTCTTATCACCTGAATTCTGCAACCACTCTGATTTTCCACAAAAGCCTTGTATTTCAAGAATACATCTGCGACCTTAGATTTATAATTCAAAAGATAAATCCAGCAATATCTGGTACAATCATCAATAAAGCAAATATAGTACTTACTACCCTTTAAAAATGGTGTTTTCTGAGGTCCGCCTACATCCGTATGAATAAGTTGCAGCTTCTTCTTTGCCCTCCATGATGAATTCTAAAAAGGCAACCTTATTTGCTTCCCATACTGACAAGCTTCACAAGAAGGCAGGTTCTTCTCAAGGCTTGGACGACCTTCTACTAGTTGATTTTCTTTCATGAAGAGTATAACATCATGATTAAAATGTCCGAGTCTTTTGTGCCATAGTTCTGAGTTATTTTCCAACTTGATAACTGTTGCTTGCTCCTCGTCCAACAAGTTCAAGGTAAAACTTTTTCCTCTCATCTTGACCTTGAGCATCTCTTTATTATCAGCATCCTTGATGACAAATGCTTTTTCTTCATAAAACACTTTCAAACCATTTTCAAATAGATGTCCAACACTTAAGAGGTTTTGATCAAGATCAGGAACAAAAAGAATATCAACTATAAGTTTCAAACCTGTAAGGCTTTCAATTGCAACAGTTCCACTGTGTCATGCCCCGAGCCTACACCCTGGGCGTGACTGGCACTTGAGAACTATTGTTATCCCCAAGCGAACGCTTGGCCTGACTTACTTACTCAGCGAAATACTTTAAGCATTAAGAAAAGGATTCAAATGCTAAATAACTCAACTGTCTCAAACTAACTCATAATGTTTTAAAATAAACATTTAACTTAGCCAAAGTGGCAACTCAAATTTGAACATAAGCCAATAACAAGATAAAGACGAATGAACTAACATCTGACTGGCTATCTATAAAGCCTCTAAAATAATTAAGATGGATGTCGGGCTAAGACCCACGACATCCAAATGAACTAACTAATACTGAAAGTAGTAAAAAAGGGATCTTCCGGAAGCAAGGAGGCTCACCACAAGACTCTGAGTGCTCAACTAGATCAACGATGCACTGGATGTTGATCCTGGTTACCTGTGTCTGCATCATAAGAAGATGCAGGCCAAATGGCATCAGTACATTGAATGTACGAGTATACGAGGGGAATTCTAAACAAGACATAAGCTTGAAAGGAACTGAAGAACTTACCTGGCTCAACTCAACTCAGTATAACTGAACTCATTTCAATATAAAGCAGTTTAAAACAAGTGCAATTTAAAGAAAAGCTGTTTAAAACATGGATGTCAACTCTGTGTGTATGCAAAGATACAATATAACTCTGAAATGTATGTAAAAATACATATAAACTATGTATATAAGAATACAATTACTTCTATGGGAGTTTCTCTAACCGACAACCATCACGTAAGAGCTATTGTGATGATACAACATTTTGCCTCATGCTACCTGGGCCGTCCTATACCTTGCCGAGGGTATAGAACCTAAACTACTAAGTGGATCCACTATTCTATGCTAAAAATCACTAAAGGAATCATCTAAAAAGTATGACCTTTTTATACCCATGATGGCTACATGGTTTATGGGGGCTGTGAGTTGTCTGAACTCTTCCCCATAACACTGTTCAATACTACTCCCAAAATATGATACTAGCTCTTATGTTTAAAAACATACTTCTTTCTGTGATTTGAGATAATTGCTCAAAATTTAGCTCAAAGTCTATCTTGGAAATCAAAGTTTCCTCTCTTGCTTAATTTAGAAAGCGATTACTCTTTTCTAAAAACTAGCTCAAAAGCTCTTTGGAAATCAAGGTTTCTTTTTCTTGTTTAAATGTGAAAACATTTCAATTCTTTTGGAATACATAGTCCCCATATACTTTTGAAGAAATGAACTTCAATCTTTACTCTTTACTCTTTACTCAACTTGAACTTTAAGTCTCAAAACAAAGTTAAAATATTTGGAAAAGACTTTTGGAAAAATCTAAGAACTCTTCTTGACTTGACTCTTACTTCTCTTGACTTTGATCTTAAGTTTCCTTGAATTGGATTATGGATTCAAGGTTCATGATCACATGTTTATGATGATTTCATGATGTTTAAATGTACCTTAGAGTATAGAAATCGATTGGAAAACATAGGTACGTTACTAAGGAACTAGTACGGAAAGAAGGGGGAAAAAGGGGGTAAACTGGCGTCCTTAGCGCTGTGAGAGGCGTGGGGTACCAGAGGCCAAAGTTCAGAGAATCCTGCTTGGGGATCTGAGAGGGGCGATGCCCAGAGGCAAAAGATCAGATAATTCTTCTTGGGGCTATGAGAGGGGCGACGCCCCAGGCCCCTGCCCAGGTGCCTCCGACTTTTCTTCTTCCTTTTCAACTCTAAACCTCCTATTTTGACATGGTTCTTTCCCAAAACACTTAGAATCAACTATACCATCAATATGTGAAAGATTCTAATCGAATTCACACCTAAAATCATGGATTCGGATCAAACAATTCCTCAACAATTTCAACGAATCAAGAATTCAAAGGAACTTCAACAAACCCATCAAGAACTCAATTTCTAAACTTTCAAGAACTTAAATTAGCTGAAATAAATCATGATTGGTGCGTGGATGAACTAAACCAACGCTATATGATCTCACATACCTCATAGGGATCACGCCTTGACGAAATCCACAAGCGATTCTTGAAGATCTTGATGATTCTTGCTTCTTCTCCTCTTTTTTCCTCTTCTCTCAAAACCCTAACTATTTTCCAAAAGTGTAAACTGACTAATATCAGTTTAGACCCCAATTAATTACCCAAACACGAAATAAAATAATTGGGTAAGGAAAAGACCATAATGCCCTTCTAAAATCCGGATTAGACTTTCCTTAATTGAATAGCCCAACTTCCAATGGGCATATCTCACTCATACGAACTCGGAATGGTGCAAACTTGGCGGCGTTGGAAAGAATATTCCAAGATCTTTCCTACGATATCTGGAAACACACGTAACTCATCCTGAGATAGGGGTTATGGTCGTTTTAAGTTAACCAAAAACTCAACTTAACATACTTAACAAATTTTCCAGATTTTTATATTATTTCAAAAAGTGACTATTTCCACTTATTAACTTCTTTCTAGTTCTTTTTAGTTATGGGTGTTACACTCTGCCTCTCACGTCGAGATATTCTCCATTTCTGATTTTCACTTTGGAAATAAAAGATCTATCGAGATCTTTAAAGAGTTCTTGGTCGCTGGTCATATGATTTGTGCATCCACTATCAATTAACCAACTTTCAGATACGTTTTTGCTAGCAAAACAAGTTTCTACAAACAATTGCTCTTCTTGATATTGATTTACTGCAGCCTTAGCTTCTTCTTGTTGCGGTTGTGACTTGCATACCCTCTCCACATGGCCTAATTGACCACATTTGTTGCACTTGACATCTGGTCTCCACCAACACTTCTGTTGAGAGTGATTTGTCTTTTTGCAACGAGGGCAGGGAGACTGACTTTCTCCCTTATTGTTGTAAATATTGCTTGGCTTGTGCTTCTTGTTCTTTTTCCTTCCTTTGTTTGACTTGTTGTTCTGTCAATTAGCTTGAAAAACACCTTCAACAGAACCTTCTTTCCTCATTAATCTCCTTTGCTCTAATGCCTGCAAAGCTTTTACAAGTTCTGCCAAAGTAACACTTGACATATCTTTAGAATTCTCTAAAGAAGAAATTGTGGCTTCATATTTCTCAAGAATTGTAACAAGAATCTTTTGAACAATTCTTTCATCAGTGAAATCCTTACCGAACAATCTCACCTTGTTGTCCAAGTCGAGTAGTTGGTCTGCATAGTCTTTTATAGTTTCTTATTCTTTCATTCTCTTCATTTAAAATTCTCGAATCAGATTCATCACTTGCATATTCTGCACTCTTTCATTTCCTTGATATTCTTTTTTGAGATACTCCCGAATTTCTGCAGCAGACTTCATTTGCATAATTCTGGTAAGAGTTGAAGGCGATACTGTAGAGAAAAGGCAAGATTTAGCTTTGGCTTTCCTTGTCTTATTCTCCTTGTGAAGTTTCATTTGATTCATTATTGGATTATCACCAAGAGGAGTTACTTCATAATCCTCTTCTTCTGCTTCCCAGAGCTCTAGCGCTTCAAGATGAACTGTCATTGTAATTGCCCAAGCTTGATAATTCTCACCATTGAAGACTGGTGGAGTTAAGAAGCTTGTTTCAGAATTTATTTTCTATAAACTCTTTAAGATAGTCGTTCAAAGAAAGGTTTATATGGTTCACTCTCTTCTCATAGGTCCCTCAAGATGGCAATGCTCTGATACCAATCTGTAGGTTTTTAACAGGAGAATAACAGATGTTTACTAAGAAACAAAAGACAAGATAACAAGGTTAAGTTGCTTGTTTATTGAAATAATGACTGTAATATAAATACATGAATTCATAACTTAAAAAGCTAAAGAAAAGGAGTAAAATAAGCTAACATTATCTCCAATAATTAAAGCCTAAAATATAGCAACTAACTACTCAGATTCTGCCAAATACTACAGCCTTATTTATCTAAACTTAATCCTACTTTTAAGTTGTATATTGATACAACAGAAAGTGAAACTAATCTCCAGGTTTTGAGGCACCACTTTTAACACCATGCACTATCCTTCTCGTGGCCTAACTTTCTTGAGCATGCTAAAGACGTGCAAGTTTCAAATGAAAATAAAAATTCAAATTTGTCTAAGACAAAAGTTGCGAAGTCCTTGAAATTCAAGATTGCAAATAATGACTTCAAAATAAAGAAGAAAGAGTTGAAAATTCCCCACAGGTTCAAGAAAACCAAATTTCAACAAATGAAGAAGAATACTCCAAAAATATGGGAGAAACTTCAAAAGATGAAGAGAAGGGGGGAAAGCTTTGATAAGCAAATCTTCAAAAGAAGTCAAAAATGCAAATTGAAGGGACGCCAAAGAGGATCAAACACTAAAAGCTATACGAACATTGAAAGCACATATTTAGTGTAATGCTCAAGAAGGGATACAGTCACTTTTTTTCCCAAATGAATATTCTACCCATTTATAAGCCTACATTACAAGCCAATAACAAGTCGCACATGATTTCAGTTCAAATGTTCTCACATTAATGGAGTTTTACATGAAGGTCAAGCCTATGGTATCACAATTTCATGCGTTGAACATTTTTCGAGTGTGCGTGTATTTCACTAAATGCCCACAAATTAAAACACTTTAAATGTGTGCAAATTGAGACTTTTTTGTGGTGAGGGTATTTGAAACATGATTTCTAGTTCAAAAACCTTTGTTTGGAGAAAGATAAACAATTCTTGTTGTTACTTAAGTACATTTGAGGAACCATTTGAAGCTATAGGAATTATCTCGAAGTCAATCTGAGGTGAAAGATACAGTATTGTGCAAAATTTTTGTGCAATACTATTGTTGGCGCTAACTAAAGTCAAAACATGTTTCATTGTTCAAAAAATAAAAATGGGCTAACATCCACTTTTCAATATTTGTCCAAAGTAACTTTATGGACCGTTTCATTGTTGAAATTGTATTTTTGGGTCGTCATACCCTTCAAAATGACATCATTTTAGGTCGTCTTACCTTTCAAAATGACATCTTTTAAAAATTAATTTGTTATTCAAATAAAATGATGCTTTTTAAAAAATATTGATTTGTCATGCCGTTTTAAATGACACTCTTATAAAATTTAGGATGTTACTATGATCGAAACGTTGCATTAGTCAATTACCTTGTTCATATGAGGCCATGTTTGCATAATTTATATTGCACTGCTATTACAGTTGCTACTAACAATTGTGTTGCAAATTTTGTTGTTTAAGATTGGGACTTCCGCCTTTAAAGGAACTCATTGGATTGTCACCTCCCTCTAAGTGGTATGTTAAGTTCAAGATTGGGTCTTCTGCCTTTAAGAGACACGTTTGGTTGTCACCTCTTTCAAAGTGACATGTTATATTCAAGATTGAGTTGTCCACCTTTAAAGAGACACGTTGGGTGTTAACACCCAATTTTGGCCTAACATTTTCAAAATTCGTAACCTTTAAGTTTTATTTGTTTAATAGTTTAAAATACATTTTTTTATAATTTTAAATAAATTTATTGATATCTATCCTTATTTGTCAAAATTTTAGGATTTTATATCAGTTAATTTTAATTATATTATTTTTTGTCATAGCCGGTTGATTACGTTCAAATATTTGTTCATTTTGATTAAATCATTATTTCTGTTAAATTGCATTTTTTTACATGCCATTGGTTACGTTAATTACATTTTTTAGTATTCATTTTTATTCGTTAAATTTGTTAATATTAATTTTGATATTTTGCACAATCTAGAAATTCAATCAAATACGGATAAGATTTACATAGGAAGATTGACCAACGATTTTGGGCCACAATCTCGAGCCCACGATTTGAGCCCATTGTATGACAATTCCCTATTTAAGTAATTATTAGGTCAAGAAATAAAAGAGGTAGTGGATAAGATCTTAGGGGCAATTTTTAGATTTTTTAAAATTCTTAAGTAATTCTTTGGTGTTCATAATTTTCCGGCGACAAGTTCACCAAAGTTCCATTGGATTATGCCGAATCCACCACCAAAACCCCGATTATTTTTCTCTTTTTCTTGGTAGACAACTACCGAAAATAACCCAAATCTCCCTCCAAACTTCTAGTCAACCACACCACCATCTTGAATTAAATCCACACCAGTTCTCCACCAAACCCTAGACCCAAAATCACACTCAAACCACCGTGAGCCTTAGCACCGGCAACAACCGACCAATCCTAAATGTGGGTACCAACTGTAGTCAAGATTTGATAGTCTCTTCATATTCTTTATTTTTCAAAACAAAAAAGAAAAAAATGGGCAAGCACCCACCTTTAATATCTTTCAAAATAATTTTTAGATTCTTTCCTTTATAATAATAATAATTTACATTTTTTCTTGCAAAATTCATTTATTCTTTGTAAATTGTAATATTATGCTTATCCTGTTATTGTGAGACACCTATTTTACTTCATTGGGTCGTTCGTCCTAAAAAAATGTGACATATCTTTTGTCTTTAAGATTTGAATATCGCAAGGAATATCAATTTCCTATTTCATCATGTTCATATTTTACATTTTTCTATTGATGATCTTGTCTCAAATTATTTGCAGTAATCATCATCTATAGAATTGAAACTACATTTGACTTGATTTCTGACTCAATAGGATATGTAGGCGCCACAACAGCTCGGTCATATACCCAGTTTGATTTTCTTTTTTCTTTGTAATAAAAACTGGGATAGAATTTTTGAAAATATCTCAAAAATTCACAATAAATATGCTATCCACAACAAGTCAGGATTGGAGATCATTTTGAGATTTAGCAAAAGTTCTAACTGGGACAGAATTTTTGAGGAAGACCTCAAAAATTCCAACAAGTCTAGTCAAAAGCTTGATTCTCAACTTTAAATGAACCATCATCGCTTGAAGTTCAAAGTCAACTTGCAACTCTCTAGCATTGTCATGGCAAGCCCACAACTCCTCATACATATCCCCAATAAGACATGAGTCACAATAAACACCAAATGATGAAGAGTAAAATATTGGTTGCTCACATGTGTCAAACTAATCAGCCATTTTGTACACATTCTTTTTAAAGAATTTTTTTTCCAGGTTTCTTGACGAAGTCTTTTGCTAAGGAGACATTGTGTCTACTAATTGTTCATTTTCAAGTACAGGAACAGGTAAAAACATTGAGGCCATGACACTTTCAAGACAATCACGAGTCATCCACCTCGTTACAGTGTACAATCATCGAGCCATACACCTCGTTACAGTTGGAAAATCATTGAGTCATTCACCTCGTTACAGTGGACAAATATCGAGCCATCCACCTCGTTACAGTTGAACAATCAGCAAGCCATCCACCTCGTTACAGTTGGACAATCATCGAACCATCCACCTCGTTACAATTGGACACTCATCGAGCCATCCAGCTCGTAACAGTTGGACAATCATCGAATCATCCACCTCATTACAGTGGACAATAATAGAGCCATCCACCTCATTACAGTTGGACAATCATCGAACCATCCACCTCGTTACAGTGGATAATCATCGAAACATCCACCTCGTTACAACAGACAATTATTAAGCCATCCACCTTGTTAGAGTTGGACAATCACTGAGCAATCCCCACCTCGTTACAGTTGGACAATCACCGAGCCATCCACCTCGTTACAGTTGGACAATCACCGAGCCATCCACCTCGTTACAGTGGAAAATCATTGGGTCATCCATCATTTGCATTTTCCATAGTATTTTTATTGGCCAAGAGGGCCATTGCATTTTTCATTTCCTGAGAGGGTCTTTGGATTTTTCATTTGCCAAGTGGGCCATTGCATTTTCATTTGCCGAGAAGGCCATTGAATTTTTCATTTCTCGAGAGGGTCGTTGCATTTTCATTCGCTGAAAAGGCCATTGCATTTAAGCCGTATCCATTCAAAGGTGAATGATATGCACCCTATCTATTCCGCGTTCAATTCAGAGGAGATTTGCGTTGAAAAATATTTGCATTTAAGTCACATCTATTTGGAGGTGAAGGATGTGCACCCTATGTATTCCGCGTTCAAGTCGGAGGAGAATTGCGTTGAAAGATATTTGCATTTAAGTTGCATCTATTCGGAGGTGAAGGATGTGCATCCTATCTATTTCGCGTTCAATTCAGAGGAGACTTGCGTTGAAAGATATTTGCATTTAAGTCACATCTATTTGGAGGTGAATGATGTGCACCCTATCTATTTCGCGTTAAAGTCGGAAGAGACTTCCGTTTAAAGATATTTGTATTTAAGTCGCATCTATTCGGAGGCGAAAGATGTTAACCCTATCTATTTCGCGTTCAAGTCGGAGGAGATTTGCGCTAAAAGATATTTGCATTTAAGTCGCATCTATTCGGAGGTGAAGGATGTGCACCCTATTTATTCCATGTCGAAGTCAGAGGAAACTTGCATTGAAGGATAGTCATATTACATTACCGGAAGTGGTAGTGTTCACATATATGTCCTATCGATAGACATGAATTATTTTTTCAAAGATCCTACCGATGGATCATCTTTTTTCGTTCTACTGATGGACATACATTCAGATCCTACTGATAGATTATTTTCATTCGTCCTACCGATAGACATACATTCATATCCTATCGATGAATCATTTTCATTCGTCCTACCGAGGGACATACATTCATATCCTACCAATGGATCATTTTCATTGTCCTACCGATGGACATGCATTTATATCCTATCGATGGATCATCTTCATTCGTCCTACCGATGGACATGCATTTATATCCTACCGTTGAATCATCGTATCATAAGGGATGCTACCTTTTTCTTTAATTTTGTCTCTAATAAAGAATTTTATCTTTGTCTCTTCGAGAACATCCAAAAGGATGCATTCTAAATTGAGCTACATGTGTGGACTACGCCAACAAGGATGCATCACAACGTGCAACCTTTTGGAAGCAAGTTGAGGATCGACTTCCACCACATTCCAACCATACTTTTATATGAAAGTCATGTGTTCGGCCACAATCGGGTTCGTCAATTTTATTTGTCCATGATTTCTTTCATCAATCATATCCAATGAAAGGGACAGCTATTGCCACCCAATTTTGGCCTAACATTTTAAAAATTCATAACTTTTAAGTTTTATTTGTTTAATAGTTATAAATTTTTTTATAATTTTAAATAAGTTTATTGATATCTATCGTTATTTGTTAAAATTTTAGGATTTTATATCAATTAATTTTAATTAAATTATATTTTGTCACAGCCAATTGATTACGTTCAAATATTTGTTTATTTTGATTAAATCATTATTTCTCTTAAATTGCATTTTTTACATGCCATTGGTTACGTTTATTACATTTTTTAATATTAATTTTTATTCACTACATTTGTTAGTATTTATTTTGATATTTTACACAATCTAGAAATTCATTCAAATATGGATAGGATTTTCCAACACAGATTGACCAACGATTTTGGGCCACAATCTCGAGCCCACGATTTGAGCCCATTGTATGACAATTCCTTATTTAAGTAATTATTAGGTCAAGAAACAAAAAAAGGTGGTGGATAACATCTTAGGGGTAATTTTCAGACTTTTTAAAGTCTTAAGTAATTCTTTAGTGTTCATAATTTTCTAGCGCCAAGTTCACTGGAGTTCCACCAGGTTCCGGCGAATCCACCACCAAAACCACCATCATTTTTCTCTTTTTTCTTGCGAGAAAACTACTAAAAACAACCCAAATCTCCCTCCAAACTACCAGTCAACCACACCACCATCTTGAACCAAATCTGCACCAGATCTCCACCAAAACCCAAACCTAAAATCACACTCAAAACTACCGTGAGCCTTAGCTTCGGCAACAACAGACAACAGTCGACCAAACAACTCCAACAGCCACGAAATCTAAAACTCCGGTGAGACCCACTAAAACAACAAAAATAAGTTGAAAACAGCCACCACAAAACCACCAAGGACCCATATCTCAACCATTTCAAGCTGAAACAACCACCACCAGCAACCAGCAACCCCTGTGCAAAGCAAACCACCACAAAAACCCTCTTTCTCACCTCTTTTTCGCTGCTCTAGAGAGACTGGAAAAACCAGAACCCCATCGAATCACAACAAACCAACAACAATAGCGAATTAGTGAGCTCCAAGCTCTAAACTCCGGCGAGAAGCAATGCTGAGCTCCAAACCACCAACTCCAGAGCAGTCTTGATGGAGCTCAAGGAACAATCAATAACTACAACTCCAGCCAACACAACACCACTGTAAACCTCTATTGTCTCTCCTATTTTTGTCATTTTTTGTGCTTCTTTGCAAGTCGTGACTTTGTCGAAATTTGGCGATTGTGAATAATAGTCGGTTCCATTTCATTTTTTTTGCCATCCTTATTATCTAAATTAATTACTAAAAAAATCTTGACATTTTTCTACTTTATCTAGTACTATTTTATTTTATTTTTCTTATTATTTTGTGTTGGGCTATTTATCATTGTTTGTGTTATTTTTGTACTCTAGGAACTGATTTGATCTGTATTTTAGATGGATTATCTAATTGCTTTTTTGATAATTTTCGTATCTTGCCGTATTGGTTTTTATTTATTTTTCATTTTTAAAATATGTGTTATAGTGATTATATTGGCATTTCTCTATGAACCTCATCTATGTGCTATTGATATGATTTCTGTTTCATTTTAAATATATTTTATTATCGGTAGTATCTTTATTTTAATTGGTTGAATTGATCTTTAACTTTGAGTTTAATTATGTTGTTAACTATTATTATTATTATTATTTACATTTTAGGTGATATTTTTGAAATTTTTAGAGAAACATCCATTTGTTTTGGTTGGTAGCATTACCATCGTATTGAGTATATTCTGTGTGATTTCGCTCCTCCAATGTAGCTATATTTAATTGGCCAATTAGAAAATCTCTCCGTCAGTTTTGGAGGCCTCCCTATTTTAAAAGACGGAATTTAGTTAAGTTTCTATACTTTGTTTGTTAAAATTGGACGATGAAGAAATTATCATCGATTTTCAAGGTCTCCCATGTATATAAGATGTATTTTAATTTTAAGTTATTATTTATTTCATTTAGTTTATTCAAATTTATTTACTACTAATACTTTTACTAAGTGTTTTTACAGGTACCCCAGAATCGCTTCCCATTAAAGCTAATCGAATGGAGTTCGAATTATATTTTTTAATTATTATTGTGTATATTATCGATGTTAGGCAAACCTTAGGCCGTTCTGATATTACTGTTTTATTTTATTTACTTGTGTATATTATATGTTTGTTTTACTTGTATATTATTTTTATCTCCTTCTCAATTTGAAAAAAAAAATGAATTCAGTCGGGATCCAAAGTTGTGGATTTTGAAGGATGCCTAACACCTTCCCTTCGTAATAACTTGAACTCCTTATCTAGAATCTAATGATTTCGTAGATCATTTAATTGGTTTCCTAGTTTTTCCTAAAATTAGGTGGCGACTCCTTCAAAATTCTTTATTCTTTTAAATTCTTTTAAAATTTAATCAATTAGATTATTTTTGAGTCACCACGACGTTTCACCCTATTTGAATAAAGTAGAGATGTAAACATAATGGTGACTCCGCTGGGGATATTGAGGTTCTAACTATTATGTGTTCATATTTTCAAATTGAGGAGAATATTCTTTTATTGTGTTATATTTTGTATATTTTTTTGATTATTTGCTTATCGTACTCATTATTTATTAATTATTGTTTATACATTGTTATTGTATCATGGCATAATTTTCGCTAAATTGCAAATAGAATGCATTAGGACAAAGACAGTTAAGTGGCTTTCCACGACCGTTCTTCAAAAAGGCACCTTCGAATTCTTTTGAAGTGATAAACTAATAGTTGACTTGTAGTCATCCAACGTCGTTTATTATACTTCACCCAGTGGTTTGTGCGACTCGGGTAACCAGGTCTTGTCTAAACCACTCTTAGTCAACTAGTATAGAGCAAAACCAAAACCTTGAATTTAGGGCATTTGTTTGAGATGAGTCAACACTCAAGGAACATTTGTATAAGAAATACATTCAAGTCATTTTTACCTTTTGAGTTGTTTTTCGGAAGCTTGAATGTTATAGCTTGTCCGGAGGAACAATGGACGGGTGACTCACAAAATTTGAGTCTTCGTATTTCACAAGACATTAATATCCAGTCAAAAAGATAAATCAGGGAAGTCTTTGACTATGAGGTAACACTTATCTATTTTTCGTTATGTATTTTGCATGTTGGCCTTACTTTCACACATTTCTCATATTTTTGTAAGGAAACTGTCCCCAACAACAGTCAGGGATAGTGGTGATAATGTATAGTTTTTGCGAATAATTGGGAGTATAAACAGTTTGAAGAGACATCCAAAATATAAATACAACAAGTGGTTACTGTAGATATTCGGAGGCCACATTCAACAGATAGTACAAAGATCGATAGTTAAGAGGAAACAAAACATATTGGTGCAAAAGTCAAAAGACACTTTCTGACTAAAGATGCCAGTTACACTATACTTACAAGTTATCACTCTAAGTTTGTCTAAGTTTTTTTTAATAATTTTATGTCATATCCGAACGAACTACGCATACCTAATTTTTATATCAATGAGATACATAGTCAGCCCTTCTTAGGTTCAATATTCATTTTTAAAAATTCAAAAAAAAAGTAAAACAATTTGTGCATATTTTTAGAGACATACTTTCACGAACTACACGAACCTGATTCTTATCTGGGTAAGATAGGTAGGCAGCCCTTCTTGGGTTCGGTATTCATTCTTTCAAACTTCAAAAATAAAGTAAAATAGTTTGTGTAAATCTTTAGAGTCATATATTCATTGACTACGCACACCTAATTCTCATCTTGGTGAGATAAGTAGGCAATCCTTCTTGGGTTTGATATTCATTCTTTCAAAAAAAATCATTGTGTATATATTGTAAGAGTCGTGTTTTCAGCTCAGTTGGGACCAATGTAGTTAGGAGCATGAAAAAATATTTGATATGATGGAGAGGATTGACTTTATGGTAAACCATAGACTCTTTTGGCACCTCTCATTTATACTTTTGTGATGCTTGAAAGTTCTCTTGCATGCATTCAAGATAAGAATAAAACCAACATCATGGTTCATGTGCATTGTGTGGTGAGTTTTTAGATCAAAATTCAATTGCATCGCACTATTGATCTAGAACTTGGCTTGAATGTTTATCGAGGTGAAATCCTGAATTATGTTTGGTTTGGGAAATGATTGTAGGCCTTCTTTGATCCGATTGTTCCTTTCAAAACCTACCAAATGACATTAATCCTTAGTTTTCCCCACTTTGAGCCTGAAGCCTTTCTTTGGACAACCACATTTTAGTCACTACCCCTTTTGAGTGCTTACATGCACTATCCCTCTCTTGGCCCAACCTTCTTGAGTGCACCAAAGATGTGCAAATTATAAGACAAGATCCATGTTTGATGTTGCCAAAGGAAAAAGATATGGAGTCTCCCAAAGTCAAGGAAGCAAAAAATGACTTCTAGAAAAAGAAGAAAAAAAAAAGGGAAGGTGGAAAGAAATAAAGAAAGACAAAAACACCCCTACAAAGTCAACGAAAGATGAGAAGGAAAATACTCTAAAAAAAGAGGAGGAAACTTCAGAAAAGGGGATGAAAATAGGAAAATCTCCAAGAAATAAGGACTCAAAAGAAGTGGATAAAAAAAAATAAAGGGGGTGAAAGGAGGAAAATCTACAAGAAATAAGGACTCAAAAGAATTCGAAACAAATTAAAGAAAAGAAGAAGAAGGAAAAGCTCCAACAAAAAATGATTCAAAAGAAGTCGAAAAGGGGGACATCGAAGAGGATCAGATGCCAAAGACGTATCAATCATCAAAAGCATAAATTCAGTGTGACGCTCAAGGAGGATTTAAGTCACTCTTATCCCAAATATATATCCTACCCATCCTTAAGCCTACCTTACTAGCCAATGACAAGCCCTACATGATTTCATTTTAACTGTTCTCACATTAATGGAGATTTACATAAGGGTCAAGCATATGGTATCACAATTGCATGCATTGAACATTCTTGTGAGTGAGAGTGCACTTCGGGAAATATCCTCAAATCAAATGCTTCAAATATGTGTGAAATAGGACTTTTCTTATTGTGAGGGCACTTGAAACATGAGGGTTGGTGCAGTTCAAAACCTTTGTTTGAAGCAAGATGAACAAATCTTGTTGATACTTAAGTATGTTTGAGGTACCACTTGAAGCTATATGAATTACCTTGAATTTAATCTTAATTAGAAAAAGAAAAAGAAATAAAAAGAAAAAGAAAGAGAGATTTACAGGCAATCCTAACTGTGGGTACCAACTGTAGTCAAGATTTGATAGTCTCTTCATATTCTTTATTTCTCAAAAACAAAAAAGAAAAAAAAATGGGAAAGCACCCACCTTCAATATATTTTAAAATAATTTTTTGATTCTTTCCTTTAAAATAATAATAATTTACATTTTTTCTTGCAAAATTAATTTGTTCTTTGTAAATTATAATATTAGGCTAATCTTGTTATTGTGAGACACCTATTTTACTTCATTGAGTCATTTGTCCTAAAATAAATGTGACTATCTTTTGTCTTTAGGATTTGAATATCGCACGGAATCTCATTTTCCTATTTCATCATGCTCATATTTTACATTTTTCTACTGATATTCTTGTCTCAAATTCTTTGCAGTATTCATCATCTACAGGATTGGAACTACATTTGACCTGATTCCTGGCTTAATAGGATATGTAGGCGCCACAACGGCTCGGTCATATACCCAGTATGATTTTCTTTTCTCCTTGTAATAAAAACTGGGACATAATTTTTAAGAATATCTCAAAAATTCACAATAAATGTGCTATCTCCAGCAAGTCAAGATTGGCAATCATTTTGAGATTTAGCAAAAGTTCTGGGACATAATTTTTGAGGAAGACCTCAAAAATTCCAACAAGTACTGTTAAAAGCTTGATACTCAACTCTAAATGGTCAATCATCGCTTGAAGTTCAAAGTCAACTTGCAAATCTCCAGCATTGTCATGGCGAGCCAACAACTCCTCGTACAAATGCTCAATAAGACATGAGTCGCAATAAACACAAAATGATCAAGAGTAAAATATTGGTTGCTCACATGTGTCAAAGTGATCAGTCATTTTGTACACATTCTTTTTAAAAAATCTTTTTCAAGGTTTCTTGACTAAGTCACTGACTAAGGCAATATTGTGTCTAATAATTGTTCCTTTTCAAGTACAGGAACAGGTAAAATATTAAGGCGATGAGACTTTCAAGACAATCACGAGCCATCCACCTCGTTATAGTGGACAATCATTGAGCCATCCACCTCGTTACAGTTGGGACAATCATCGAGCCATCCACCTCGTTACAATTAGACAATTATCCAGGCATCCAACTCGTTACAGTTGGATAATCACCGAGCCATCCACCTCGTTAAAGTTAGACAATCACCGAGCCATCTGATATTCCGTGAGTGTATGGTATTTTTAATATATTTCACTTAAGAGTTGTGTGTCTAGGTCCATTTTGTATTGGTTTTTTATATGTTTTAATCATGTTTGCAGGAAATAAGTTCAGATGCAGAAGTTAAGAGACACATCTGAAGAATATGCAAAAAAGGGCATCTACGGATGTGATTGACGGACCGTAGGTCCAATCACGTTCCGTAGATGGTGATCGTAGATGGATGAGAAAGGCTTGAAGGAGATTAACGAATTCTTGACTAAGTGTGGAACGACGGTTGCAAATGACGGACCATAGATCGACCTACGGTCCATACTGCAGTTCCATCAAATCATTCAGAGAGGGGGTTCCAATACTTGATTTTCAAGATTCTAAGTATGGAGCTACGGAGGAGGATCCACAGACGGTAGATCAAACCACGGTCAGTACTGTTGATCCGTCGATTGAGTCAAAGAGTGAAGATTTTGAAGCTGAAAATATTGCCAAAGTCCTGAGCCATGTAAGGGACCTACAGACCGTAGGTCAATTCACGGTTTGTAGGTCTGTGTCGTAGATCGAAACTGCGTCCTGAAACATTATTTTCTTATTTCGTTTCCTTTTTAGTTAGGACTTGTTTTTCTATATATAGGGCATGTAAACCTCGTTTTTAGGGGTTATACTTTATTATTTTAGTTCTAGTTTTTGGCTTCGAAGATTAACTTGCAATTTTAGCAATTCTTGATTTCCTAAGTTCATTATGAAGATCTTGACTTTGAAATTCAAGTTGAGATTCTGGGTTTCTTCTATTCATTACGTAAGTTCATGATTTCTTCATCTAAAAATATGAATTGTGTTCTTGCTACTATGGGTAACTAAATCCGCAACTAAGATTGTGGGAACCATGAGCGATTAACAAAGTATGAATAGTAACTAAGTAATTCTTGAATAGTGTTATTGCATGCATTGATAATTTTTTCGTTTAGAAGTCTTTTTAACGAGTGCACACGTTAGAACTGGCCTTGTTGCTACTTGTCGGACCAATGAGGTAGTTAATAAGAAAAGAATTATCAACATAGATTTAGTGTGATACTATCTAATAGTCTAATGTCGATTGGTGCGAGGGTGAAAACTAAGCCATACATCGATGTGATGTCTAATATGAGGTAACTGTAAGGGTTAGTAAATTATACACACGTAGCCGGACCAAGGTGCGGTGTGAAATTCTCTAGTTGCCTGACCAAGGAATTAGAGATACCTAACTTATCACTTTGCATGTAATACACTGGGAAAGGGTTACTATTTCTAGGATTACCGTGTTATGAGCTTATGGAGAACACGTACACCCTAGTTACTTTCTCTAATTGATAACAACAAAGTTGAATCCTGCTCACTTGTTACTTAACTTCAATTTCCAGAATTTGTTTCACAAATCCCCCCCCCCCCTTTAATTACTTGTTTCGGAAGTACGTTGACTAAAATAATATAATCGTAAGCTGAACTTAAGTCTAAACCATATTCCTCATGGGATCGACCCCAACCTACAAGTTGGATTCCTTACTTGATAACGATCGCTTACACTTCTTTAGCGAGGTGTAATTTGAGCATATCAAATTTTGGCACCACTGCCGGGAAATAAGGCTTTTAGATTAAGTTTAACTAAATTATTGAACTTTAGTCAAATATTTCCTAATTTAACTTTTTTTTTTGTTTTTGTTTCTCTCAGGTTCCTACTCTAGTGTATGCCAAGTACACGGAGCCAAGTTGAACCACTTACTCCTTATCACCCAGAATTGAACAGAACTTTGCGAAGAATGAATAACCAAAGAGACCCAGTCAAACCTATTGGAGGAAATTTAGGTGATGGAGTTGGGTTGCAGCATCCGAGGGTTGGTGATAAGAATAATCAGGTTCAAGTTGAGAATCTATTGGGAGATACATTGAAGGTGCAGGATTCACCAGGACCAAGACTGCGTGATAACTATAGTGTCAACTTTAATGCCGTTGAATTTGAAGGACCTCTTGTCCTACCCCCTCTACCTCCGGGGCATACATTTGTAGTTACTAGCAGTTTGATGCAGATGCTTACAGCGAGGGGTTTGTTTGCTGGTTTTGCATCGAAAGATCCACATGCTCACGTAACCAAGCTAAGGAGTGTTTGCAAAAGTTGTGCGGGTCGACCGGACTTGGACATGGATGTCATTGGATTGTGAGTATTCCTTCTATCATTGACCGGTGATGCTGCTGTGTGGTTTAATGAGCTTCCTTATAACTCAATCTACACATGAGGACAATTAACTGAGTTGTTCTTGGCAAGATTCTCTCCTGTGTCAATGAAGCTGAACCACAAAGATAAACTCAACAACTTCGTAGCATTACCGAGAGATTCTATGAGTAGCTCTTGGGACAGGTTCACTGCTTTCATACGAAGTGTTCCAAATCACCGCATTGATGATGAATCGCTGAAACAATATTTCTACTGAGGTCAGGATGACAATAAAAAGGCAGTGCTTGATACTATCTCTGAAGGTTCATATGGTGAATACACTTTTGAGTATATTGCGGAGAAACTGGAGAAGATTTCCTGAAACAATAAAGCATGGAGCACTAGAAAGTTATACTGGGAGGAACATATTTGCCGTTCAAACTACAAATAACCAGTCTGCAAATGATATTCGTGAGGAGATGGCTCAGATGAGGACCGAATTGGGGTTGGTGTTGAAGAATGTGAGCGGAGGTGCGAAAAAGGTAAATGCTGTCAATTATTTGACTAGAAATCCACCATCGAGTGAGGAATGTTACTATGAAAAGGATACTTATGCGGTGAATGATTAGATGGGGGTTTTTTGAGCCAACGCCCAAGGTTCCAATACGGATAATTGGCGCCAAGGTCAAGGAAACCAAGGTCTGAACTATGGCAACTACAACCGAGAGGGTCAATATGTCTGGGATGGGAGCTACAATCAGGACAACAACTACAACCGGAACAACTATGGCAACAGAAACGATCGGGTTGGACCTTATGTCCCTTCTTAAAATTAGGAATCTGGTAGTAGGGAAGATGGAGGTAATATGTCAAGTATTGAGGATATGATGTAGAAGATGATGAGAAGGTTTGATTCAACTCATGTAGTGTCAATCAAGCATCTTGAGCAGTAGATGACTCAGTTTTTTACTACAGTGAACCCACGTCAACCAGACACACTTCCTAGCAACTCCATCCAGAATCCAAAGAATGATGGGCATTGTATGGAAGTCACTACTCAAGGGGGTAAGCAGATCATTGATCCACCGATGCCCTCTGTAGTTGAAGTTGAGGTTAGTAAAGATGATGATGTGATTGAGATAAATGAAGTGCCCGAGAATGCAACAGAGAAGGAAGCAGAGATAACTTAGAAAGTTGTTCCCATATCTAGACCTCCACTTCCCTTCCCACAAAGGTTAGTGAAGAAGACTAAAGAAGGAAAATACCGCAAATTTATTAGTATGTTGAAGCAGCTTTCCATCAATGTACCGTTGATAGAAGCTTTGGAGAAAATGCCTGGGTATGCAAAGTTTATGAAGGATTTGGTAACTAAAAAGCGGGCTGTGAGTTTTGAAGATGATGATAAGTTGCAACATTGTAGTGCTATTGCTACAAGGTCCCTTGTGTAGAAGAAGGAAGATCCCGGGGCTTTCACTATTCCTTGTACAATTGGGTTGCTACATTTTTCAAAGGCATTGTGCGATTTGGGTGCTAGTATCAATTTGATACCATTGTCTATTTACAGAAAGTTGGGTTTAAGGGATCCAAAACCAATTGCGATGCTACTGCTTATGGCTGATAGAACTGTGAAGAAGCCCATTGGTGTGCTCCAAGATGAACTAGTGAAAGTGGAGTCTTTTATCTTTCCACGGATTTTGTGATACTTGATTGTGATGTCAATTTTGAGGTTCCCATTATCCTTGGGAGACCTTTCCTAACCACTGGGCGCGCCTTGGTTGATATGGAGAAAGGGCAGATGAAGTTCTGATTGATCAATGAAGAGGCAACTTTCAATATGTCTAGGTCCATGAAGCAGAGTAGCGAGCTCAAATCGGTATCTATGGTGACACATATTGTAGTGAGTGGTTTTGAGGTGCCTATTGAAGAGAGGTTGGGTGTTGATGCACTAGCAGCGATAATGATGAACTTTGATGGTGATGGTATTGAAGACTATGATGAATTGGTTGCCGCACTTGATAGGTTTGAATTACATTCAAAACCAAAGAGATTGGACTTAGACATGAAGAATTGTGACTCTCCACCTGCTAGATCGTCTGTTGAGGAGGTGATGTTTAATGTAATCAACGACACATCTTACAATTCGGGTGTCTACGATCGTGCAATAGTATAGTAACCTAACCAAGGGTTGGGGTTGTATCCCAAGGGAGCGGTGGTGAAAATTAATATAAAATTAGAGTTTTATTCTAATTAGTCGTAGCTAAAGAAGTTAACGATTAAACACATAGTAAATTCAGGGGGTGACACAAAAGTGTCAAATATCAAATGGGGGTTTTGTCACAAGTAGGCTAAAATTAGCGAAATCAACAAGGAAATCTAAGCAATGAGAGGGGGATTCTTGGGATGTGACCGGAATATGGGTTAATATAAATTATTGGGTACATGCTTTCGATAGAAAATTTATAGAGTAATAGTGACTAGGCTAAGCTTTATGTGGGAATAAGTTCTCTCTCGAGCAACTTACCCCATTTCAAATGGGTTCCTCTCGGACACCCACTTGTCGCAGAAGATGAGCCTACGCCTTATCCCACTCACTCTCTCGAGCTGAGTATTAGGATATAGAACTAGGGTTCACTCTCTCGAGCTAAACCTCTTGTCGACCCACTCCTTAGGCCATCAATCTAGTAGTCTTGGTTTTGCGAGTTCTCTCTCGAGCATGCCGAAAATACATAAATAAACTTGTATTTGCAACTACAAAGTTGTTAAATTCATCCACAACTACTAAACGAAATCACCATTAAACTACATCTAATCTATCAGCAAGCAAGACCCAACAACAATCTTAACCCATATTCGCTAAATCACACCCCAAGAATGGGGGATTTTAGCCACACATCAAGTAATAGAAATTTATACCGTCAATGATGTTGAAATCAAATGGGTATGAAGATTTAAGTCTCAATTTAGGCAAAGAGTGAAGAATCCAAGAGACCCACTTCCAAATTGAAAGAGATGAAACCCTCTTCTTCTTTAAGTCTTCAAAACCCTTTCAAACTTAGAGTAAAAATATCAAAAAGTACTATTCTATATGAAAATTATAATAATTTTTCCACACTTAAAACTACACATCTAACTTGTATTTATAGTTTTCACAGATTTGTGCTGCAGTGGATCATTCGGCGATTCGCCCTTTGGTGTAGTTCATCGCCTTCTTGCACCAGCCTTCAGTATTGTTGTGCTCTGGGTCATTGGGGGACATGGTACTGCTTTGCATAACTTATCGATGAGGCACCGACTGCTCCCTTTTTCCACCGACTTGATCCTTTTCTTCAGGGCTTAGCACACTAGAACAAAAGGTGAAGTAAGACACTTCGACGACTCACCAAGTAGACTCGGCGATCCTTTGGCCTTCATTTCTTCGTTCTTTTCAGCCTCTTCATTCCTTTTTGTGACGTAGGGTCCATGCTTTCCTTCAAACTTCAAATACTTGAAACTTAAGGGTTTTCATCAGATATTGAGATAAAATAAGCATTTGAGGACACAATTTCTATTAAAATATATCCCTAAATGAGTTCTATTTGTGGACTCATCAGGAGGCACCGAAATTGGAGCTTAAGGCTCTACCATCACATTTGAGGTATGTATTCTTGGGGAGAGATGGTACGTTACCGGTCATCAATGCAGCAGATTTGAATGTGGCACAAGTTGAGGCATTGGTTTCCGTGTTAAAGAGGTTCAAGCGAGCTATTGGGTGGACTATTGCGGATATTATTGGGATTCCTCCTGGTAGTTGTTCTCATAAAATTCAACTCATGCTGGATCACAAGCCTAGTATTGAACACCAGAGAAGACTAAATCCGCCCATGCAAGAGGTAATTAAGAAGAAAATCATCAAATGGCTGGATGTTGGAGTTATTTATCCCATTGCAGATAGTAGTTGGGTGTGTCATGTTCAGTGTGTGCCCAAGAAAGGTGAGATTACTATGGTACCTAAGGAGAGAAATGAGCTTGTTCCGTTGTGTTCTGTGACTGGATGGAGAGTCTGCATGGACTACCGAAAATTGAATGCTTGGACAGAAAAGGACCATTTTCCTATGTCGTTCATGGATCAGATGTTAGATTCACTTGTGGGTAAGCGTTGGTATTGTTTCCTTGATGGTTATTCGGGCTACAATAAGATTTCTATAGCTCCGAAAGACCAAGAGAAGACCACCTTCACTTGCCCTTATGGTACTTTTGCATTCAAACAGATGCCATTTGGGTTGTGCAATGCTCCAGCGACCTTCCAGCGTTGTATGATGTCGATATTTTTTGATATGGTGGAAGACACTATTGAGGTATTTATGGATGATTTCTCTGTGGTAGGTGATTCTTTTGATCGCTGTTTGGACCATTTGGCCGAGGTGCTTAAAAGGTGTGAAGAGTGCAATCTTGTGCTCAATTGGGAGAAGTGCCACTTTATGGTGAAATAAGGGATAGTTCTAGGTCATCGGATTTTTGAGAAGGGTATAGAGGTTGATAGAGTGAAAGTTGAGGTAATAGAAAAGCTTCCATCACCTATCTCTATTAAAGGTGTTAGAAGTTTTCTTGGGCATGCAGATTTCTATAGGAGGTTCATCAAGGATTTCTCCAAAATTGCACATCCATTGTGCAAACTTCCCGAAAAGGAGTATAAGTTTGATTTTGATGATGCTTGTCTGAGAGCATTTGGAGAGTTGAAGGAGAAGTTAGTTACTGCACCTATCATTGTTTCATCGGATTGAGGACAACCGTTTGAGGTAATGTGTGATACGAGTGGAGTGGTGCTTCATGTAGTATTGGGACAGAGGCGAGAGAAGATTCTTCATCCTATTTACTATGCTAGCAAAGCTCTAAATGTAGCTCAAAAGAACTATACACTGACGGAACAAGAGCTTCTTGCAGTGGTTTTTGCATTTGAGAAATTTTGATCCTACTTGCTTGGTACTAAGGTCATTATGCGTACTGACCATTCTGCATTGAGGTATTTGATGGCTAAGAAGGATACAAAACTGGGTTGATTTGATGGGTGTTGTTCCTGCAAGAGTTTGACTTTGTGGTGAAAGATAGAAAGGGGACAGAAAATCAAGTTACCGATCACTTGTCTAGATTGGAAGAAGAAGCTATGCTAAAGCTTGGTGATAGGGATGAAATTAATGATGTTTTTGTAGCTGAACATGTATTGGCTGCTTCTCACGATCTGTTTCCTTGGTTCGTAGACTTTGCTAACTATTTGGCAAGTGATCTGGTGCCATCACATTTGTCTTTTCACCAAAGGAAAAAGTTTATGCATGATGTGAAGAAGTTCTCTTGGGATGAACCTTATTTGTATCGTAGTTGTGCTGATGGGATTATTCGTCGTTGTGTGCCTGAGGTCGAGATATTGAGTATATTAGAGGCTTGCCATTCATCGCCTGTTGGTGGGCATCATAGTGGTATTTGGACTGCGCATAAGATTTTGCAGTGTGGGTATTACTAGCCTACCATCCACCAAGATGCTCATGATTTCGCCAAGTCTTGTGACCATTGCCAAAGAGAAGGAGGAATTTCAAAGAGGCAAGAGCTTCCTATGAATCCTATATTGATGATAAAGTAGTTTGATGTATGGGGCATTGATTTTATGGGTCCATTTGTGAGTTCACATGGGATGAAGTATATTCTTGTTGCTGTTGATTATGTGTCAAAGTGGGTGGAAGCAATTGCGATTTCCAACAATGAAGGTAAGAGTGTCACCGCATTCTTGAAAAAGAATATCTTCTCCAGATTTGGTATACCTAGGGCGATTATCAGCGATGAAGGTTCCCACTTTTGTAATAAGTTGTTCATGGCGTTACTTGAGAAATATGGCGTCTGCCATAATGTAGCCACTCCTTACCATCCACAGTCTAGTGGGAAAGTTGAAGTGTCCAATAGAGAGATCAAGCAGATTTTGGCAAAGACTGTGAATGCTAACTGAACGGATTGGTCAAGGAAGCTTGATGATGCTCTATGGGCCTATCGCACCGCATTCAAGACTCCCATAGGTATGTCCCCCTACCAACTTGTATATGGGAAGTCTTGCCATTTGCTGGTAGAGCTAGAGCATAAGACTGTGTAGGCGACAAAGAAGCTAAATTTGGATTGGGGCGCCGCATCAAATCAGAGACTGAGTGACTTGAATGAGCTTGATGAGTTTCGCCTAAGAGCTTATGGAAGTTTAGTCTTGTACAAGGAGAAGATGAAGAAGTATCATGATTAAAGGATTGAAAAACGCAAATTTGTTGCGGGTGATCTTGTGCTTCTATTCAACTCTAGGTTGCGCTTGTTTCCGGGGCAAGCTCAAGTCCAAATGGACTGGGCCATTCTTAGTCAAGCAAGTGCTCTCACATGGAGGATTGGAGCTTGAGAACAGTGAGGGAACAAGGTTTAATGTAAATGGCAAAAGGATAAAAATATATCTGGGAAACGCAAAAAGTGTGCAAGAATTTGTTGAGGCCTACTATCTTGATGAAGTCTGAGTAATCAAGAGACCTGCGTCATGCCGCGACGTTAAATCAAGTGCTGCTTGGGAGGCAACCCAACATGTACAATGTAGCCAACTATAGGTTTTTCTTTTTGGTTTAGTAGTTTTCTTTGTTTATTTGTTTTTTTGTATTCCTTTAGATATGTGCTTTTTTTTTGTTTTAGTGTTGGCTAGATATAGCATAGGGTCCGTTTCTAAAAAGTGTCCAAAAAATATAAAAATAAAGTCCTCACGATTGCTACATGTACAGGGATGAAAAGCAAAATCTGCAGGAAAAATTCTATTGCAGAGGTCTACGGACCCCATCGACGATCCGTGGTTCATTCCACGGATCGTGAATGGCTTCCGTAGATCCCAGGTAAGTTCTCTGAATTTTCTAAGTGTGAGAGTGACCTACGGATCCCATCTACGGATCGTAGGTAGACCCACAGACCGTAGACAGGGTCTTGTGGGTCCAAACCCTTGTTCTTCCTGACCCGACCCGGACCCCTTTTAAATAAAATCCTCCCATTTTCAAATCATTTCCCACTTCTAATATTACATCCTAACCGTTTCTAAACCCATCAAATTCCTAAAATCTCTCCATATTACCACCACTCACCCTTTAATCACTCCACATTCATTCTTCAATTTCCCAAATCACTCTCCATTTCCCCCCAAATCCATTCATCCCCATTTTCAGAGTTTCGGTGTCCGGGTTCGGTGCAAAAGGCAAGTAGAAAGGTTGTTGGAAGTCTAGAGTCATCACACAATCACCCCATTTCCTTTGCTTGTAAGGTAATCGACTTTCCCTTCACTTTGAATTTCCGATTCATTGATGTTATAGAAAGTTAGGATTTGGGTCTTGACCTTGTGTAGTTGTTGTCTGATTATGCATGCTAAACGTAAAGTATAAACACCCTTAGGACGATAGATTGTGATTGTGTGTCTTCATATTGTGTAAAATTAGTGAAATAAGAGTCTAAATGCAAGTTTCAACTTAGGGTTCTTAGTCTCGTATGCATACCTGTTGAAAATTGAGTAAGTGGAACCCTTAGAATGACGAACAAGCATAAATTGTGTTGAAATGCATGATTAAACTAGGGTAAAATGTCGAAATGGGTAAAATTGGGTTTCAAATTGTAGCATATCTGATACCTGGCACAGACCTGATCCACGAGACCCCGTTTACGGACCATAGGTCAATAGGTCCGTGGTTGGTGGCACATAGCAACTCCACTAAGTGTGGAACCACGGAGGTGGACTACGGTCCGTAGGTCAATCTACGTACCGTTCTGCACAGCCGTGGTTCCCATCAGAGCCCACCTATTTGGGACTTCTGATCTACGAAGGGGATCCATGGACCATAGGTCAGCCTACGGACCGTAGATACCCACCGTAGGTGGCCACTGAAGCCACTGTCTGGAATTTTTTTGGTTTTTCGTTTTGGTTCGTTTTTAGTTCTAAAATTCTTTCGAGTGTATTATTGGTTTATTTTGGTACTAATTATACATCCACAAGTACCATGGCTCCTAAGAAACAAGTGACCTACATAAAGAGGGGGAAAATATAATCTGTGGCTCCAACTTTTCGGTTGATTGATGAAGACGTAGATGCGGAAAAGGATCCTGTATATGTTCCACCGGTCACAAGTGAATCCCCTACTATACCTCGTGCTACCCTAAATCAATCTCGGCAGGTGGTCACCGACGTAGTCACTGTCTCCCAGTCTGATGAGGAGAACACACTGATCGGGTCACCGGCTGGTTCTGCTTCTGGCTCTGAGTCTGGTTCTGCTTCCGGCTTTGAGTCTGCCCCTGCTTCCGGCTCCGCCACTGGTTTCAGTTCACATGATATGGCTGCCTTGTCTGATGAGGCTACTAGTTCGGGGAATATTCCAATTCCACCTAACACCGACCCTGCTCCGGTTGCTGAGGAGCCCAAAATATGGTGCGTGGAGGGCCAATAGCAGATCTACAGGGATTCCAAGATGTTGAATGAAAAATAGAAGATGGCCAGGCTAATCACAAATGAGCGCAGAGTTCTCACGGGGGAGCCTACACACTGTACACGATATCCACCGGCTCTTTCAACATCATAAGTGTGAGTGGATGGGTAAGGAAGCAGGAACATACAACGAGGAGATCATGAGGGAGTTCAATGCTTCCTACGCAGCCACTCTTCGAGACTCTATTTAGAATAAGGCTAATCCCAGAGCCCATACACCACTCCAGGCTACACTAGCGCGCGGGTTTTATATGGATATCTCTGAGAACACCATCCACCTGTTCCTCTACAGCCCTAGCCCTGGCCACAATTGGCCACTTAACCCGGCCGAATTTGACTACAGATGGGACATCGTGCGGGGCTGGGAGTTCCAGCGGAGTGCCGAGAAAAGGAAGACTGTATTACACTGGTTGGCTCTTTATATTGGTACTGACGGAGAGCGAGCCCAGTGGGTCACCACTCCGAGCTTAAGCATCAAGAAGGCCACTCTCACATTTGTGACTATGTTTTTCTGGTTGTTGGTATGGAATCTGTTTTCTCCCACGAAGGTTGATAATGCACTCACTTGGGACTGTGAGGTAATGGTAGCAGCATTGGTTGTCGAGTTCGAGATTGAATTTTCCCGCATGATCATTGCAGAGATTCGTGAGAGGGCTTTCAAGGCCTCCACCACTTACCATTTTCGTTGCCTCATCTTTCAGTTATGCAGGGACTCTGGAGTGCCAATCTGGCATTGTGACAAGTTGATCCAAGCAACGGGGACCCTGTATATAGGCCTAATTTGGGATGAGGCGAATGTGGTGGCACCACGCCGAGAGCCGCAGGTCGAATTACCCCCTTTGGGAGCTGATTTAGTAGATGATGTGGAGAAGATGCAGGGTGATTACCTTGCCCCTCCAGCCCACATTGAAGATGCACCGACCTCCCCATCTCAGGCCTCTAGTCGAGCTCCTAGCTCATCCAGAGTCACCCCGCCCTCAGGAGCTGCTGTGGTGCCCTTGGCCCAAGTTTAGAAATTGGAGGAACAGATGGCCACACTGCTTCATCATGTGAAGCCATGGATGCAGAAGTCTATTGCAGAGTCCAAGGCTAGGATGGAGCGGAGGATGGAGACCATGATGGACCAGGAGGTCCAGGCCGTTCATAAGCGCCTGGATGCCTTCGAGTTGAGAGTCCTCAAGCGACCAACCCCTGCTACCGATCTGTCCTCTTTCCGAATCAAGTTAGACAGTCTTCGAGCCGACTTTGATGCCATTATTGCCACACCCACAGATGAGCCAGAGTCTGCACCTACTGCATTGGCTGATGACACTGTGCCTGATGCCTTATTCAGTGATGACATAGCACAGCCCGAGCCCATATGTGCTCGAGGGAAGAGGCACCGCTCTAGTCACGTTTCTGACACCACTGAGGATGCTCGAGCTAGGAAGCGGGAACGCCAGCAGAATAAGCAGGCTAGGAGAGCCTCCATTGTAGAGGAAGAGTTGCGCCAGCAGAGGGCTCGTGAGAGTATTATTAGAGCCTCGAGTTCTATGCCCGTTACTGCGGATGTTGATGCTGGGAGAGATGATGTGAGCACCACTGATGGTGCGATAAGAGTTATTGATAGAACTACTGAGGGTGTTGTGATAGACTAGGTGGGCACTACTGAGGGTTACCCAAGTGTTGTTCCAGCGGGCTCCGGCAAATCGGACCCACCCACTTGTTGATAGTTTGTCGGCACTATGCGCCACAGGTTTGCTTCACCCAATCCTTTACTTTTTACTATTTTTTTGTGTGCATTGGGGACAACTGCACTAATTTTTTGTTGGGGGTGGGGTAAATGGATTGTGAGTGATAGGGTGAAGTTTGAGTAATCCAACTCATAATCTTCTCTTGGGGTTTTCTTGCCTGTGTTCTTTTTCCCCAAAAGACTGCTTAATTTTTGTTGAAGCGGCATGTGTTAGGATTGTATGTGTAGAAGCATGAGAAAGAATGAAGCATGATGTCATAAGCTTTTTGAAAAAAATGATACCCGTCCAAAACTTGTGATATGTACTAAAATTTGTAAGCTAGAATGAGTTGAATGTGTTGGCTCTGAGTATGACATGATAATGAACCAACTTGATTTCATTACTTAAGCTAAAACTTGAACTGGGTAATCTGATAATCTGATAATGAAACTATGTGTCAAGAGTGTGTGAGAATAGTTGATTATTCAAACAGTTTTTGTGTCAATCTAGAACTTGTCCGATTAGTCCTGCTAAGATAATCTACTCTAGAAGCTAGGAAGTGATCATAGTCCCTCATTCTAATAAGTCCACTAATTGCCAAAAAAGAATCCAACTAGATGAAATAAATGATCCCTTTGATCCAAATGTTTTGAGCCTGAATTAGACCATTTCTTTCTAAACCCCTAACTCACCTTCCCGTAATCTAGTGTTTTGGCCCCGGTCCCTCCTTGGACATGTGCACCTCGACTTAGGCCAAAAGCCTAAGTTGAGGGTGGTTAATGCAAAAAGTGACCTCAATTTTGGCCCTGATCCGACATCGAATATTGTACACCTCAACTAATGGAAAATCCATAAGTTGAGGGTCGTTATGAAAGAGGAAATCGCAAGAAACTTGGGTGTGAAAAGAGTTTAGTGTTTAAAGAGAGAAAAAAAAAAGCGAATGTGACTTTGTGCCAAACAAAATGAATAAAAGTGTCGAAAAAAAAATTGGAAGAAGAAGAAAGTGAAAAATAAAGGGATCCAGAGTCTAAAGTCACATCCAGGTGCAAAGAAATATGGGAAAGAGCTTAAAATAGAAAGATGTCAAAAATAGGTCAAGGAAGAGGTAAAAAAAAGCCAATGTATTGTCAAGGAGGGCAGAAAGTCACTAAAAAGTACTCAAATGTACCACACCTGACCCTGAGCCTATGTTACAAGCTGAGAAAGTCCTATCGTGATCCTAGCAATTAGTTTGGAGAGTCTAAGCAGTGAAAATAAGGGCAAGCCTATGGCATTGAGCAGTAACTGTACTTGAAATTACTTATGAGCGTGAGTGTTGAATGAATCCTTGTACTCAAAATCATATTTATTGTGTGAAAAACGGATTTCGTTTGGAGTAAGGGCACTAGTTACATTGTCGGAAAGTTGGTACCTTGGTGATAGTAAAACAGTGTACGTTGTGTGTTGATTGGTCGATCGTTGTTATGTTTTGATCTGCACTAGTTAGCTTGTTGAGTCTAAGAGAAAAGATTTGTACTCAAAAAGAGAGTCGGGGTAGAGAGCCATGTGATTGCTTGTGCTTGGATTGCTTGCTTCTATACAAGTGTCGTTTAGAGTCTTAGTGTGTCGCTTGAGGGCAAACAACGAATTTAAGTTGAGAGTGTTGATATACCGTGAGTTTACGGTTTTTTTTATACATTTCACTTAAGAGTTGTGTGTGTCTAGGGCCATTTTGTATTGGTTTTTTATATGTTTTTATCATGTTTGCAGAAAATAAGTTCAGATGCGGTAGTTGAGAGACATAGTTGAAGAATGTGCAGAAAAGGGTATCTACGAATGTGATTGACGGACCGTAGGTCCAATCACGTTCCATAGATGGTGATCATAGATGGATGGGAAAGGCTTGAAGGAGATTAGGGAATTCTTGACTAAGTGTGGAACCACGGTTGCAAACGACGGACCGTAGATCGATCTATGGGCCGTATTGCAATTCCGTCAAATCATTCAGAGATGGGGTTCTAGTACCTAATTTTCAAGATTCTAAGTATGAAGCTACGGAAGAGGATCCACGGACCGTAGCTCAAACCACGGTCAGTACTGTTGATCCATCGATTGAGTCAGAGAGTGAAGATTTTGAAGAAGAAAATATTGCCTAAGTCCTGAGCCACGGAAGGGATCTACGGACCGTAGGTCAATCCACGGTCTGTAGGTCAGTGTCGTAGATCGTAACCGCATCTTGAAACATTATTTCCTTATTTCATTTCCTTTTTAGTTACGACTTGTTTTTCTATATATAGGGCATGTAAACCTCGTTTTTAGGGGTTAGACTTTATTATTTTAGTTCTGGTTTTTGGCTTTGGAGATTAACTTGCAATTTTAGCAATTCTTGATTTCCTAAGTTCGTTTTGAAAATCTTGACTTTGAAATTCAAGTTGAGATTCTGGGTTTGTTCTATTCATTACGTAAGTTCATGATTTCTTCATCTAAAAATATGAATTGTATTCTTGCTACTATGGTACTAAATCGACAACTAGGGTTGTGGGAACCATGAGCGATTGACAAAGTATGAATAGCAACTAAGTAATTCTTGAATATTGTTATTGCATGCATTGATAATTCCTTCGTTTAGAAGTCTTTTTAACGAGTGCACACGTCAGAACTGGCCTTGTTGCAACTTGCCGAACCAAGGAGGTAGTTAATAAGAAAAGAATTATCAACATAGATTTAGTGTGATACTATCTAATAGTCTAATGTCGATTGGTGCGAGGGTGAAAACTAAGCCATACATCGATGTGATGTCTAATATGAGGTAATGGTAAGGGTTAGTAAATTATACACATGTAGCCGGACCAAGGTGCGGGATGAAATTATACACAGATTAACCAATGATTTTGGGCTACAATCTCGAGCCTACGATTTGAGTCCATTGTATGACAATTCCCTATTAAAGTAATTATTAGGTCAAGAAATAATAAAAGTGGTGCATAAGATGTTAGGGGTAATTTTCAGATTTTTTAAAGTCGTAAGTAATTCTTTAGTGATTTTCCGGCGACAAGTTCACCGGAGTTCCACCGGATTCCGGCGAATCCACCACCAAACCCCCCATCATTTTTCTCTTTTTTCTTGCGAGACAACTACCGAAAACAACCCAATTCTCCCTCCAAACTACCAGTCAACCACACCACCATCTTGAACCAAATCTACACCAGATCACCACCAAAACCCAGACCCAAAATCACACTTAAAACCACAGTGAGCTTTAGCTCCGGTAAACAACAGCCGACCAAACAACTTCAACAGCCACGAAATTCAAAATTTCGGCAAGACCCACTAAAACAACAAAAATAAGCTGAAAACAGCCACCACAAAACCACCAAGGACTCATTTCCAGCTGAAACAACCACCAACAACAACCAGCGACCCCTGTTGCAAAGCAAACCACCACAAAAACCCTCTTTCTCCACTATTTTTCGCTGCTCTAGAGAGACTGGAACAACACGAACAACAGTTTCGGCGGAGCTCAAGGAACAATCTATAACTACAACTCCAGCCAACACAACACCACTGTAAACCTCTATTGTCTCTCCTCTTTTTGTCATTTTTTGTGCTTCTTTGCAAGTCGTGACTTTGCCGAAATACGGCGATTGTGAATAACAGTCGGTTTCATTTCTTCTTTTTTTCCAACACGTACTGTCAAAAGCTTGATACTCAACTTTAAATGATCCATCATCGCTTGAAGTTCAAAGTCAACTTGCAAATCTCCAGCATTGTCATGGCGAGCCAGCAACTCCTCATGCAAATCCCCAATAAGCGATGAGACACAATAAACACAAAATGATCAAGAGTAAACTATTGGTTGCTCACATGTGTGAAAGTGATCAGTCATTTTGTACACATTCTTTTTTAAAAATCTCTTTCCAAGGTTTCTTGACAAAGTCACTGGCTAAGGCGACATTGTGTCTACTAATTGTTCCTTTTCAAGTACAGGAACAGGTAAAATTATTGAGACGATGACACGTTTAATACAATCACGAGCCATTCACTTCGCTATAATGGACAATCATTAAGCCATCCACCTCGTTATAGTTGGACAATCATTAAGCCATCCACCTCGTTATAGTTGGACAATCATCGAGTCATCCACCTGGTTACATTGGACAATCATCGAGCCATCCACCTCGTTACAGTTGGACAATCATCGAGCCATCCACCTCATAAAAGTTGGACAATTATCGAGCCATCCACCTTGTTACAATTCGATAATCATCGAGCCATCCAGCTCGTTATAGTTTGATAATCATCGAATCATCCACCTCTTTACAATGGACAATCATCGAGCCATCAACCTCGTTACAGTTGGACAATCATCGAGCCATCCATCTCGTTACAGTTAGACAATCATCGAGCCATCCACCTCGCTATAGTGGACAATCATCGAGCCATCCACCTCGTTACAATTGGACAATCATCGAGCCATCCACCTCGTTACAGTTGGAAAATCACCGAGTCATCCACCTCGTTACAGTGGAAAATCATTATGTCATCCATCATTTGCATTTTCCAATGTAGTTTTATTGGCCGAGAGGGCCATTGCATTTTTTTTTGTCAAGAAGGCCATTGCATTTTTCATTTCTCGAGAGGGTCATTACATTTTTCATTTGCCAAGAGGGTCATTGCATTTTCATTTGCCGAGAAGGCCATTGTATTTTCATTCGCCAAAAAGGCCATTACATTCAAGCCGTGTCCATTCGGGGGTGAAGAATGTGCACACTATCTATTCCGCGTTCAAGTCGGAGGAGACTTGCGTTGAAAGATATTTCCATTTAAATCGTATCTATTCGGAGGTGAAGGATGTGCACCCTAGCTCCGGCAACAGCAGACAACAGCCGACAAAATAACTCCAACAGCCATGAAACGCACAACTCTGACAAAACCCACTAAAACAATAAAAATAAGCTAAAAATAGCCACCACAAAACTACCAAGGACCCATTTCCAGCTAAAACAACCACCAACAACAAATGACAACCCCCGTTGCAAAGCAAACCACCACAAAAAGCCTATTTCTCCACTCTTTTTTGCTGCTCTAGCGAGGCCGGAAACAACTAGAACACTATCGAACCATAACGAACCAACAACAATAGCGAATTAGTGAGCTCCAAGCTCTAAACTCCGACGAGTAGTAACGCCGAGCTCCAAACCACCAACTCCGGAGCAGTTCCGGCAGAGTTGAAGGAACAATCAATAACTACAACTCCAGCCAACACAACACCACTGGAAACCTCTATTGCCTCTCCTCTTTTTGTCCTTTTTTGTGCTTCTTTGTAGGTCGTGACTTTGCCGAAATTCGGCGATTGTGAATAACAGTTGGTTTCATTTCTTTTTTTTTCGTCGTCCTTATTATCTTACTTAATTAATTACTAAAAAAAACTGGACATTTTTCTACTTTAGCTAGTACTATTTTATTTTATTTTTCTTGTTATTTTGTGTTGGGTTATTTATCATTGTTTGTGTTATTTTTGTACTCTAGGAACTGATTTGATCTTTATTTTAGATGGATTATCTGGTTACTTTTTTGATCATTTTTGTATCTTGACGTATTGGTTTTAATTTATTTTTTCATTTTTAAAATATTTGTTAAAGTGATTATATTGGCATTTTCTCTATGAACCTCATCTATGTGTTGTTGATATGATTTCTGTTTCAATTTTAATATATTTTATTATGGGTAGTATGTTTAGTTTAATTGGTTGAAATGATCTTTAACTTTTAGTTTAATTATGTTGTTAATTATTATTATTATTATTTACATTTTAGGCGATATTCTTGAATTTTTCAGGGAAACATACATTTGTTTTGGTTGGTAGCATTACCATCGTATTGACTATATTCTGTGCGATTTTGCTGCTCCAATGTAGTTATTTGATTTGCCAATGAGAAAATCTCTCCGTCGGATTTGGAGGCCTCCCTACTTTAAAAAATGGAAATTTAGTTAAGTTTCTATATTTTGTTTGTTAAAATTGGCCGATGAAGAACTTACCGTCGATTGTCAAGGCCTACCCTGTATATAAGACGGATTTTTATTTTAAGTTATTATTTATTTCATTTATTTTTATTCATATTTATTTACAACTAATACTTTTACTAAGTGTTTTGACATGTACCCCGGAATCGCTTCCCATTGAAGCTAATCGAATGGAGTTTGAATTATATTTTTTATTTATTATTGTGTATATTATCGATGTTAGGCAAACCTTAGACCGTTCTGATATTATTGTTTTACTTGTATTTTTTTTTTCCTTCTCCTCAATTTGAAAAAAATTGAGTTCAGTCGGGACGCATAATTGTGGATTTTGAAGGATGTCTAACACCTTCCCTTCGGAATAACTTAAACCCCTTATCTAGAATCTAATGGTTTCGTAGAACATTTAATTGGTTTCCTAGTTTTTCATAAAATTATGTGGCGACTCCTTTAAAACTCTTTATTCTTTTAAATTCTTTTAAAATTTAATTAATTATTTATTTTTTGAGTCACCACGATGTTTCGACATATTCAAATAACGTAGGGATGTAAACATTGGGTTGTCACCTCCCTATAAGTGGCACGTTAAATTCAAGTTGTGTTGTCTGCCTTTAAAGAGACATGTTGAGTTGTCAGCTCGTTCAAAGTGACATATTATATTCAAATTGGGTCATCCACCACATTGGGTTGTCACCCCGTTCAAAGTGGCATGTTATATTCAAGTTGGGCCATCCGTCTTAAAGAGACATGTTGGGTTGTCATCTCCCTTCAAATGGCATGTTAAGTTCAAATTGGTCGTCTGCCTTTCAATATAAAATTCAAGTTGGGTCATCCTCCTTTAAAAGAGACATGTTGTGTTGTCATATCTCTTCAAATGACACACTAAGTTCAAGTTAGATCGTCTGTCTTTCAATAGATAAGTTGGGTTGTCACCTCTTTCAAAGTGAATGTTATATTCAAGTTAGGTTATCTGCATTTCAAAGAGACACGTTAGATTGTCACCTCATTCATAGGCACATGTTATGTTCAAATTGGGTCATCCACCTTTAAAGAGACACGTTGGGTTGTCATCTTCCTCTAAGTGGCACGTTAAGTTCAAGTTAGGTCGAACACCTTTTAAGAGACATGTTGGGTTGTTACCTCGTTCCAAGGGAGATGTTATATTCAAATTGGATTGTCCGCCTTTCAAAGAGACATGTTGAGTTGTCACATCGTTCAAAGTGACATGTTATGTTCAAATTAGGTTGTCCGCCTTTAAAGAGACACGTTGGGTTGTTACCTCCCTCAAAGTGGCACATTCAGTACAAGTTGGGTCATTCGCCTTTAAAGAGACATGTTGGGTTGTCACCTCCTTTTAAGTGGCACATTAAGTTCAAGTTGGGTCGTCTTCCTTTCAAGAGACAAGTTAAGTCGTCACCTTATTCAAAGTGACATGTTATTTATATCATCTTCCTTTCAAAGAGGTACACTATCTTCGCTATGCAATTTTAGAAGTAACATCAAAGGTATGTGAATGTTTTCAGTTTACGATCAATCCTTACTTTTTGTTTATTATTTTCAGCCCCATTGACGGACATCGAGTATTGTTCAAAAGCTTTACTAACGTCTCATATTATTTTGTTCAAAGTTTATCAAATCAAATTTGAGTTTTTCAACTTTGATTGATCAAGATCTCTTTCATCGATCCTAATCAAACAAAGGGGCAAGTTGTTGACACCAACTTTTGGCAAAATATTTTCAAAGTTAATAATTATAAGTATTTTATTTATTAAAGAGTTTAAAATACATATTTTGAAATTTTAATGCAATTTATCGATAATTTTTCTTAATTTTGAAAATCTAAGGATTTTTATCCGTTAATTTTGTTTATAGTATTTTTTTTTTGTCACAATCAATTGATCATGTTATGAATATTGTGTCCATTTGATTAAATCATTATTTTTCTGTGAATTGCATTTTTTACATGTCATTCATTTTATTCATTACATTTGTTAATATTCATTTTATTTGTTACTTTTATTAAAATTCAATTTTGTATTTTTTAGCACAGTCTAGAAATAGATTTAAATATGGATAAGAATTGCATACACATATATTTTATTAACCAGTGATTTTGACCCATAGTTTTAAAGTCATGGTAGTATACAAAGGTGGTTTTTAAATTTTTTACTTATATCATTGTCTGATCACAAAGTTAGAGGGTGGTAAATAAATTTAAGAATTGGGTTCGATTTTTAGATAATTTTACTTTATTTTTTCTAATGTTCATTATCTTTCTTTGACGATAAATTGGTCGGAGCTTCAACCAGTCACCACTCAAAGACACCCCACTGGTCAACTTTTTTCTCTTCACTATTTCTCCATTCCTCATCTTCACCAAAGCCCTACCCCGACCACAACTCCGAAACCATTGAAAACCCTGATCGCCCTCTATTCCTCCTCTTCTCTCCACCACAAACCCCAACCATACCTAGACCATACACAAAACAACCCATTGTCCCACCATCGAGCTCGGAGAAACCTTATACAAAACCCCCTAAAACTCTAACCAAACCAGCAACAACCAAGACCCCGACCACCGCCAACTCCGACAAACAACAGTAGCAAACCACCTGAGACGCCATCTCAGGCAAGAAAGCTTACTAGCATGAAACCCGAACTATAGCTCAGCCCACAAGCTCTATCGCTGCTACCAGCAAGCTCCGACCAGACTGAGCTCTAACTCTTGTAAATAAATAATCCCTCTTTCACTTCATTTTCTCTTTCTTTTAGATTTGGTCGGAGGGGTTTAAACTCTGATAATATTTTTCTTTATATTTCAGTTCAAGTTTAGTTATTGATTTTGTATTGATCTGCTCATTATTACTGATTTTTTTTAGTGTTGGGCTTGATCTTTTTGTTTTGAATATTTTTCGGTGATGTTGGAAACATAAATTTTGTATGTACAAATAGGTTGCTCTCTCTTCTTTCTTAGTTATTTTTATTTATTTATTTAGTTTCAATTGCTACAGCCGACTATTGGTAAACCTATATGAATTGTGTATATAAATTTATTAGCGAAAATAATACTTTAACAATTTTTCACGTGATTTTCTAGATTTATTCAGATTGGGTGCACTCATTTTCTAAGAAGTTTTAGTGACCGATGTTGCTATATTTTTTTTTGTTATGTTGATTATCATTTGGATGTTACATATTGTTTTATGTTTTATTAGTTATACTTGATTTTGTTAAGTTTAATAGGGCAATGAAAAAAATCTCCCCATCGATTTTCGAGGCCTTCCAATTGTAAAAGATGAAAATTTAGTTTAAATTTGTACAAATTGTATGTTAAAATATGCCAATGAAAAAATCTCCCTGTCAGTTTTCGAGGCCTTCCCATTGTAAAAGATGGAAATTCGTTTAAGTTTGTATAAATTGTATGTTAAAATTGACTGACGAAGAAATTACCGTTGATTTCTAATCCCTTCCACGTCATAAGACAGATTTTTATTTTTTAAGTAAATATTTGATTCATTTATTTTTATTCATATTTTTTTATTACTACCACTTTTACTAAGTGTCTCTATAGGCATGCAGAGTTGCTTCCCATTGAAGTTATTCGAATAATGTTTGAACAATATTTATTATACTTGTACAATGTTTTTATCTCCTCTTTAATTTGTAAAAATGAATTCAGTCGGGACCCACAGTTGTGGATTTTGAAGGATGCCTAACACCTTCCCTTCAGAATTACTTGAACCCTTATCTAGACTCTATTACTTTCGTAGGAATATTTAATTAATTAATTAATTGATTTTCTAATTATCCTAAAATTTAGGCGGTGACTCCTCGTAAATTTTTTATTTTTATTTATATTCTTTTAAAAATTGAATCTAATTGTTGTTTTATGTGAGTAACTGTGACATTGCACCTTCAGAATGTCAATAGAGGAATCTCTAGCGAAGTCCAAATTTTAGAATGAGAAATAATCTGCTTCAGTTGCAGCATTATTTGTCCAGCAGTTGCACGACATGATAACAAAAAATATCAGGGCTCAATATGGTAGAACACCACAAAGTTTATTATATTACTCCATGCCATATACCAGACAAATTTATTTATCAATGCCAACAAACTATCAACTACGTATCAGAGCTACAACAATTTGATGGCAAGGAAAATTCAAGGCAACAAATCATCCATATTGTTGAAACTTGGAGCAATGCTGGAACACATGGTGACCTTTTGGTAAAACATACTGTTTGTTCGTTGAAACGGATTACATTTGACTGGTATATCGACCTAGAACATGAGTCCATCCATATTTGGAAGCTACTCGAGAAGGAATCCCTCAATCATTTTTATAGTATTCCTCGAACTGTAAGTATCATAGCTTTGACCGGCACTAAGTAGAGAAATGATAAGCCTGTGATGGATTGCATCAATCGTTGGAGATCATTGAGTTTGAACTGCAAAGATTGTCTTTGTGAAATATTTGTTATGGAAATGTGCATTCGGGGAACTTATAAACATACTACAAGGAATAAAACTGCAAACTTTTGAGGAACTTGTTACACAAGCGCATGACATGGAGTTGAGTATCGCAAGTCATGTGAAGGCATCTCCTTTTGCTGATTTGACAAAGGAAAATAAGGAGTTCAAGAAAGGTATGACCTCAAAGATCAAAACTAAGGAATCTATGGCGGTGAAAGAAACTTTTGTAAAGGTCACCACCAAGAAAAAACTAAAAGACGAGGAAGACCCAAGTCAATATCCAAAAGAGGAGAAGTGACATCCAACCTTGAAGGAGTGTGCCAATCCCTAAAGGTAGAAACCAAGTTGGCGATGAAAATGAGCAGTCGGCGAATCGCTGAGCAGTTCTGCGAAGCAAAGATAGATTGCCCAAAGTTACAGAACTCAAGGATGCTGAATACCAAGGCGAAAAGGCGATGGAAGAGGTCAAAGGGCAGCTAGTCGAGCGGTTCGATGAGCCCGACTTACTTCGCCAAATGGCCATTTGTGGCTTTTTTTTTGGCAACTATAAATTAGAGTTTGAACATTTTATTTAGGAGGTTGGACAGAGTAGAAATTTCTAATTTAGTTGAGAACACTTTTCTTTGTAGTTTTTCATAGCTTTGAAGAATTTTAGAAGTCCAATTTGGAGATTTTGGAAGTGGGTTTCAAATATTCTACAAATTGAAGAATTGTAAAGACTAAATAACTCTTACCCAATTGATGTCTAACTGATTCGGTAATTGTTTTTACTCTTTTATGATGTTTGGCTAAAACCCCAATTCTTGGGTGTGATCATGTGATTATGAGTTGAATTAATTTATGGGTATTGTTAATTACTAGTTTAAATGCTATTTTGAAGTGAGTTTAATCATTAATTGTGGTTTAATTTATGAATTGTAGTTGAAAATGCAATTCTAATTTTGTGTTCTTGGCTTGCTCAAGAGAAAGGTTTTAGAACTAAGATTATTGAATAATGATTTATGGGTATTGGGTTGAGCTGGGTTTAGCTCGAGAGAGTAAATCCTACCCATCTAGCTTGAAAAAGTGGATAAATTAAGGTGTGGGTTGTTCTTCATTGTTATGCTTGTTGATGTTCGAACGAAATCACTT
>JAJOOF010001935.1:0-64991 GCA_029582545.1 Solanum lignicaule | reverse complement strand
AAAATGTGAATTATCCAAAATGATAACTAGCTAGATTGAATATAACATAAAGACGTATCGATTTGTCATTACTTGCATGCCATCATTCTAAAATATATCTTCTCTTTTGTTTATAGCTATAAAATCATAATGATTCAATATGATTTCTGAGTAATCAAACACAATAATTAAGTTAAATACAACATGAAGTTACACACATCTATCATGACTTGCAAGTTGCATGCCATAGTTCATTTTGATTCCTCTTTCTGCAAGCACTGCCACACAACTCAAGGGTATTTTAGTTCGGAATTAATTCATTAAACTTAAAATCGCACAAGTATTTATCAGTCGGGTGTTGGGTCGAATGAACACTTCCAAGCTAGAACAAGACCAAGAAACCAGTTCAATATATATAAAATATAAGCAAAGAGCTAGATGTCTTAAAGTAATATTTGCAAAATTTTCAGTCAGAAACAGCAAAATGCTCTGTGCAAAGATAACAAATTGAATGTGGTCAATCATCCTACAAAAGAAACTACATTTCTAACAGTGAATTTACAAATTACAGAGACAAATGTTTCAACAATGTAATCCCCCTACTTGTGAGGTATTCTGGAGTGTACAGCATACCCGGGGGAGAATAACGCACCAGAAGGGAAAACAAAAACCATACACCCCCATCCACAGTCAGAAGCAACAGCTGCAAGTCACAATATTAAGACTCTGCATTGGGCTGCTGTTGCTTTCTCATTGGAAGTTAGCACCTTTTTATTTACTTCCCTTGAATGCTGAAAGAGAAAAGAATGATCTCGATGCTGAAAAACAAAACACCAAAAACATTAAGGAGATGAAGGACATACATAACTAGAAGTTTAATCTTCAAAAATACAGGAATTTAGACACAACTTATAACATAAAAGGAAGAAAACCTTTTGTTGTACTTGCTGGAGCTGAAAGCCGGCTTGCTTGCAGTTTCTGAGCAGCAATTCTGCCAATACTTGTTTGAGCTGCAAGTATCCGGTCTATGTAAGGTTTACCGATAGTAGAATTATGAAACAGATCTCAAATGCAAGCAACAAACTTACAGACAACTAAAGCGGTTTTACTAGAATAGAAAAATAAAATGTTTGCTGTGAAGTACAAGGAAATACCGGATAGCTCATAGTCTTCTGAAGACATTTTTGGTTGTCCAGAATGCTTGGCATGAAGTGTAGCCTTTCTCAGTAGATTGTCAGAACTACTTTTGGTGAGAAGTTTAGAATCCTCTGGATCCTCCTCACCTTCTGAGAAGACAGATGGGCTTGAAACACCAGTTGAATTTGAATCAGTCTTACTCTTACGAGCAAACTTTAGAAGCCGCTTCAATCCTTTCGGCACATCCTTCTGATAAACCATGGTAGGAGGATTCTCAGCATTACCCCAGTCAATAACATCTTCACTGCTTTCTTCAAGCAACATTTGAGACAGAGAATGACGAACTCGTGGACTTGAGATTTTTAAAGTTGTAACATCAGTCAGAGATTCATTAGGACCAAAACCATCATTACATGGAAGGACTTGATCCTCCTGCTCCTCTATCACCACCCAGGCGCGAGGAGAAATGTTAGATTCCTCTTCAACCTCTCTGTTCAGTGCAGACTCTTCCATCCTTCCAAAATCATCTTCATTATCTGGTGTAACCTTATTGCAGCTCTCCCTATCTTCATATTTTTGAGGGCTGTTTAACTTAATTGCAGAGTCTTCATCTTCATGGATCTTTAACTCCTCAAGACCCTTGTCCTGCAGTTGATTAAGAGGACTAGAAGCAACAGAGGCAATTTCATTCTCCTCAGCTTGAACAAAGTCCGTAGATTCCCTCAAAGATTTTTCAGGCTGAGATGAAACTTTGGCCTTTATGACTGGACTATGACCAGATGCAGTACCTGACCCCTTACGAAGAAAAGGCTTTGCCTCCTTTGATTCCAGAGGCACCACACTACTTTTCTTGGTTACCCTGCCGAGTCTAGGTTTAGCAGAGGATGCAGAATCTCCAGGGGTAGGCTGAACTCTGGCTTTTGAAGGTTTGCTAGCTTTTGTCAAAGTCTGCTGCTTCTTGTCATTCCCATTTGTAACATTCTTTCTGATATTACTTGGGGGTGTTTTCACAGATTTTGCTTGGGGTTGTATCTTCTCAACCTTTTGGCTTGTCTGAGGAACTGCTGTTGTTGGCTGTGATCTTCTACGGGTAGGTGTAGTAGTACCTGCAGAATTTGTTATAGAAGGAGTTTTAGCAGTTGATGTCCCTGCAACTCTTGGTGACGGCAAAGACGGCCATGACTTCCGTGTTGCTGGCAGTTGCGATGCTTTTGATGAAGCTTTCTTTGCAACAGCAGGTTTGGGAGTTCCATCCTTGGTATTTGTGGATTCAGGGGATTTCTTGACTGTTATCTGGGTTCTCTTAATATTTGTTTTTTTACTAACATTATTTGCATTTCCTGTGACAATTTCAGCTTTTCTTTCATCAAGAATTTGTTGCATTGCTTTCAATTGTTTATCCGTCTCTGTTCTATTCCTAGCAGCTTCACCACGAAGTTTCTCATCCCTCTTTTCTTTGTAATGATCATAGAAACCACCTCGACGCTCGGCGGGACGGCTCTGGTTTTTTCCATTACTTGCTGCCAAGTTCCGATATTTGCTGGGCTTGGTTTCCATCATTTTTGTAAGCAATTGGTCTAGCTCTGCTTCCTTTTGTCGAGTCCATTCAACTGAGGCATTTAACTTTTCACCCATTTCTTCATCTTGGTTAGGGAGAGATCCCTCTGAGGTAACATTTGGACTATATCCTTTTTCTTCAGTTAAGTTTTGTTTGAAATCAGCAGCAGCCGCCTCGGTGTCATGGCTTACGGGGGGAGGATATGAATCGGGTTTCTTTTCCAAAATAGTCTCAGTTTCTTGATTTTCTAATTTATTGATAGCTTTGGAAACTGGATCATCAAAAGCAACATCAACAGAGCCTTTAAAGTTTTCACACACACCTGAACTCCATCTTCTCAAAACCGCTTTATTAGCACCAATTGACGCACTTAATAGTGACTTTGTCCTTTGATAATCAACAGCTTGCCCTTTCTGTTTGCTCTCAAAGAGACTGATTGCATCTTGCACACTCATTCTACAGGCATTCTTCTCAGCCTTTTTTGAGGTTTGCTCAGAATCTTCTTCATCACTACCGCTAGCAGCATCATCTTTATGAGAGATAGACCTTTCTCTAGCAGGAAAGTAATTTAGACTCTTAATCGTTATAGCAGTGGATCTTCGTGATCCAGACCGCCCGATTTGGACTCTTCGCATTGGAGATGCAGACCTTCTCGGAGATGCAGCTCTTATGAGAGTCCGACTTCTTTCCACGGATGGTTGTTCCTGCTCACTTGAACAAGAAGATTCTTCAGTTCCTGATGAGTTTTGCCTCTCCATCTGTGCAGCTTTTGCAGGGGAAGCACTATACTTCACTGGTGTATCCAACTTTGGTGGTCCAGATGTTTGAGAATTGCCCCCTTCTGAACCAACCTTGTCATTTGTGACATCAACTTTTGAAAGGGACAACTCTTTACTCGGAAAACCAATAGCCCTGTTCTCCTCGCTCACAGCAATAAACTTCTGCAGACAGTTCCTGAAACAGACAACACATGATCATAATGCAGTCATTAGCCTGCTAAAAATGATTAAAGGCATTAGATCCTCCAGACCACTTGTTCTACCATGACTTACCTCAATTCAACAGCTCCAAAATAGTAAGAGAACTTTTCTATGTTAAGAATATCTTCAAAAGAGCATGTAGTGCCAGCAGCTTGGTTTAAAGCAGCAGCTAATTCCCCTTTTAAAGCAGTCAACCTCAAATCCATTGCCCTCAGCAATTCATTTCTGTTCACCATTATATTATTTGGATGATTTGAAGATGCTAGATTAATTTCTGAAATTCAGAATTGTAAGAGGCATAGGGACATACTTGGAAGCATCTGATGAAGCGCTATCATCTTCCTGGAGAGGTATCAAAGATCATGTTATCTTTCAATGTGTATATGCAATAACATCTGAAAAAGACAATAAATAAAAAATATTCCAGAAACAGAGATGGATAATTTACTTGCTGTAATGATGACACTGCACCACTTGAGTTATCGCATTCTGCTAGAAGTAAGAAAAACAATATTAGTTGTTATTTTCCCTTTTTTTCTGATTGAGACTCCACAAGAGAGAGACAGTTGCAGAAGCAACCACAATCCCGTTAAACAGACTAATCTAGGCTACATTGTTTTTTTTGAGAAAGTAATCTAGGCTACATTGTTCAGCAGGAACAGTAAGACTAACCTGCTTCCCCACTCCCAATACGATCCTGAGGACCCTAAAGGAATAATAAGCCCATTATTATACTGCTTGTTACAGGTTCTATAGATTAATTGAAGGGTCAGAATAATTATACAAAAAAAGATAAAAATCACCTTTGAATATAAAGAAACATGAAATTTCCGAGTTTCTTCAAGCTGAGATATTTCATTTACCATGGCCTTGGCCATATCAATTATAGGTGATGAGCTGATAATACGAAGAAACCTGGAAATACAGGGATTGAAGTATGCGGATACGGAAGTTCAGAAAAAAAGTTTAAAAGACAGTTTGAAGTATATGATGGCTGAGTGTACCTGATCAATGTGGATTTTGTAAACCATTTAGCATCACTAAGATTCCCTAGAGGTCTAAATCTGAAATTGGCATCTGATCCCTTTGAGTGCAAAGATTTGATTTTGGGAGAATGAAGTATCAACTGCTCCAGAAGTCCAGAGGCCACTGTTACTAACTTGTTGCCGTAGCAGATATGCGACTCATACCTGCACCCAAAATATATTTAAAATAGGAACAAATATTATCAGGAGAGCCGTGATAATAATGTTGGCGTAGCAGATAGGTGTCTCTATTGAGGTTTGAAGAATTAATTTTCTTTCCACAGTGTTCATGGAATTGACTGAATTCATTTTTGACTTCACATAATCAATGGAAATTATTTGATCTTTCAGCAGCTGATTAACAATATCATGTTCATGTGTTTACTCTTACAATTATAAGATTTGTTCTTCGAAATAGCAATTGTGGCTTGACAATCATAGTGCATAGACACAGGAGGAAGGACATCATTTATTAAAGGGATATTCACTAAGAAATATCTTAGCCACTCAACCACAGATTTAGCTAAATCCAAAGCTACTAACGCTGACTCCATAGTCGATCTAGCAATGATTGTTTGATAACTTATTTGTATAATACTGCACCACCACCTAAGGTGAACACATACACAAAGATCCAAATCCAGTTTGCATCATAATACCCTTCTAATGTAAAAGGAAATCCACTATACAATATACCATAATTCATGATTCCTCTAAAGTCTAAAATATTTCATCAATCTAATTAATGCAAACCAACGCTTTTTAATGGGATTATGAGTATATCTACTCAATCTACACACAACATAGGCTATATCAAGCCTAGTAAAATTCATTAAATGCAACACACTCCAATAATCTAAACATATTAACACTGAACAACTGGTCACCATTATTCTATTTCAATTGAGAGTTAGCATCATAAGGAGTGATCACAAGTATCATCTCAAAACATTCAAACTTCTTAAGAAATCTTTCCACATAATGTTCTTGTGACAACATTACTAATTGCTAATATCATATTTACTTCACCCACCTAGATCTTTCATATCAAAATTAGTAGACAAAAGTGGTTTGATATTTTGCACAATATTTAAACTTGCACCAAATATGAGCATGTCATCAACATATAAGCATATTATCACATAATCATTGCCTATTACTTTAGTTAAAATTTATCAGTCTAAGTTTGATTCATAATTCAAAAGACACCAAACCTGTTACATTTGGATCATGCAAATCCAACAATTTAAATGTTTCTTCCTTTAATTTCTTTTAAAATATGTAGGAGATTGTAGGAAAAATATTTGTTGCAAGTGTATTTGAGAAACCAAACATTAAGTGTATTTGAGAAGTTAAAATCTCATGGCTGATGAAAGCAATGTGGCAGTAAAAGAATTAGACAAGTAAATTCTTACAATTGTCAACACCTCTCATCACTTGTCAAATGGTGGCAATGGAATGCTTATGTGAAAGCAAATGTTAAAACACAAGTCTCAATGGAGATCTTTCCTTAAGCCTATAAATAGGCATGAACATTTACAACAATAGAACCCAATACAAGCTACAGAATTATGTCAAGTGCCCCAAATACTGGGCTTTAAAAGTAAGCTACGACAACCCCAACTGGTTAATGAGCCTCATGAAGCCAACAGAAAAACTGAAAATGATACAGCCAATTGAAATTTAAACAAAAGTCTAACCTGTTCTGGCTTGGGAAAATTTGAAATTCAACATAGTCCATCAAGACATCAGCATCTATTCCATCCTCCATATCTCGTCTCTTTAAAGCCTAAGCCTGATGAAAGGAAACTGGTTAAAGAGCTCAATGTAAGAATAGCATGATTACTCATTACTCTCAATCGTTTTTATCAGTAGCAGTAATATATATGCAAGAGTAGCAGTAATATATATGCAAGAGGAAGTCATCTGACGTGCACCAACTTCAACAAAGAAGTCATTTTGATCTAAGAAAACTCAAACATAACAAATTTACACTAAAGATAGCTGTAAAAGTAGCTACCAACTCAAACACATTGCCTATTCAAGATTTTAAGGGAACATACAAGGACCAAAATCAGGCAAGTTGACCTTAAAAAATGAACCAACCAACATTACCAAAAATATTTTTAACCTGACAAAACAACATTAAAATAATCAAATCTCAACTGTTCATAGATCAATAAGCGGAAATTAAACAAAAACAACGTAGAGCACACAGAAGCTCATTCAAAATCTAATCTACCATTTGATTCAATTCATCGTTATTTCTTAACTTCCTTTCAGAAGCACAAAAAAAAAAAAACAATCTTGGCAACAGTTTAGAAAAGTACCACTGACCCAGAAATGCTTAGTCCAAGAATGTCTAGTTTCAAACTTGGATTAACTAAAATCTTCCTGGGTTTCTGCAGAAGAATAAAATGCAGGTTGTAAATAGAGCACACCCTTCAAAGTTGGAGAAAAAGAAAAAAGTAAGTTGTTGCCTTGTTAGTGAAGATCTCAAATGGGGGTTCGATTCAAGAACATAAAAAGAGTTACAATCTTTACACTTTGATAAAAGTTGTGGTCACAGCCCCAGTTGGAGTGTTGAGAGAAAAAAGCAAAGAAAGAAGAGAACTTTGAGTGTAAGGAAGAAGATAAAAAGAAGGGAGCAAAAATCTTACAGAGACTGTGTGACTGTGTTTAGAGAGAGAGAAGCAGAGGTTAGGGGAGGGGTGCGTGGGTGGGTGGGAGAGTGGGGATAAAAAGTGGTGATTGCGTTTGAGGAAAGCTTAATACTTGGGGTAGTAACTATATGATGATGTGTTTATTATTGCACCCAACTATCATACGCGTTTGACCATGTTTCATTACGAAATTTAAAATAAAATAAAAAGATTTTATTTTTATATTGGAAAACTATTTTTTTGAAAATTAGAGATTCTTTCTAATAAATATTATTTGAAGTACTTTTTGTAAGTAATCTAAAGTAAGAATATCTTTTTGTTATTTTAAAAATTCTATTAAATTTTGAAATTTTATGATCAAAATGTATTTTTTGAGTTTGAAATTTTTTAATGGCCAAAAAGGTACTTTTTACGTCTCAATTTATGTTTGATCGGTAACGGAATTTTAAAAATAAAGATAATCTTTGTTATGTTTACCAGATTGTCCTTTACTAAAGTTATTCCAAGGCTTATTTTAATTGATGTTTCTTCAAAATAAAAATGTTAAGTGTGTCCCAATAAGATTATATTGTCAAATAATTATCAAATAAAAAAAAATATGTATAAATTGAGATAGAGAGACTAAATTGTTTTTTTTTCAATGTGGGAACGAAGTAAAGAGCGTACGACCATCTATGAATTCAAATTCAAACTAAGTTGGTGGTCCTCTCTTCGTAAAAAAATAGCAAAAATGGTCCCTTATATTTTGAGCTAAAGTCAAGGGGATCATTTAAATATTGAAAGTGATAATAGATTAATTCTAATTAATTATTTAATAAGTTTTGATTGAAAATTTTAATATGAACTGTAAGTTTATTTACTTTTTTACAAGAACTCAGATTTGAAGTTTTTTTCTTTTTGGTTTATATTACTCTTAATCTTTTTTGTTTTAGAGTTGTGTGCGGTTCTTTTGAGGTATAGTTTTTGTTACTCTCTCTCCATTCCAATGATGCGAAATTATTTGACAAGATACCAAGTTTTAAAATGAAATGAAGACTTTTGAAATTTCTAATCTAAAAAAGTTATAAATATTTATATGACTATAAATCATCTCATTAAGAATAAATAAAATGCAAAGTTTAAAGTTAAGTTATTACAAAATATTAAAATATATCATTTTTTAGGATGATTTATAAAGAAAGAGTATCACATAAACTGAAACCATACAAGTAATTTTATCTATTTTTGGTGTATAATGCAATATTTGGTGTTTTGGTTTGTAAGGTTTGATGGAAGGTGTTTTTGGTTAAAAATATTCTTAAAAACAATCTATTAGTGAGTTTGTTAAATATTTGATGGAATAAAATCTATTTTTAGTAAATTTATAAAATCAAAATTGCTTAGATATATATTTTGGGGTCATTTTGAACCATTTCCTATACCTAAGGGACTTTTCTTGTCATTTTCTTGTCCTCTCTCTTCCGCTTGTTTGTTTTATCTACGAAACGTTGCTATTCTTATGCTCTTTTCTTTTTTGAAAATTGTTTTCAAATATTCCATCAGTTTTTTTTTATTTAATAATTTTTTAATTCTAACTTTCCACATGACAGTATAAGACCAAAAAAATTACAAAAATATTTTCAGTTTAAGATTATAAAATTCAAATAATTTCTTTACTTTCTCAAATTTTGTATCAAGTCAAAATCAAGCAATTAAATTGGAATAGATGAGTAATATTGCTAGGAAAAGCCCTATAGGCTATAGGTAATTTTGGCAAATGGTTGAGGAGAGGAAGTCAAACTGGCTGGACTTATGTTCCACACAGCATAATTTGCATTTTGAAATGTAAACAGTACCATCTCCATGACTAATGGACTTAATTTGTCATTCTTTTATTTAAGCTTAAAAATGAAAATTTTGGAGTGTCCAACATAAGAATAAGTGTAGGGTAGTTGCAAACTTGTAACTTAAAACTCTTGACACAATGATAAAAGTTATTCCATTTGTTCCGTTCACTTTTACTTGTTCAAACTCTTAAGTCACTGTTAAATTGTAACCAAAAGTTAAAAAGTAAAATCTTAGCTAAATGTGGTTGTATTAGGGGTGTGTATCGATTGGTTCGGTTTTAAGTATTGTCGATTCGATTTTTGAATTTTTAAATATGCTAAACCGATAACCAAACCAATAAGATATTTGTTATCGATTTTGGTCTATAACAGTTCAATTTTCGATTTAACCAATAAGAAAATGATTTCAAAACAAATACATGACTTGTCTAACAATTTAATACAAAATTAAAAAAAAAGAAAGAGAAATCTAATTACTCATTGAGCGCAAAAATTCTGCTTAGTGTAGTAAAGTATAGCAAATACTCACATTTCACAACCCTAGTTGTTGCCTAACCTTTGCCGTTGTCGTTGTTAGTTCTTTAGGTTTTTGACGTTGTCAACGTAAAGACTAAAGTAATACTAAAACCTAAAGAGTAAATGCAGAGATCAAAATTAATTAAGTAATGTTAATTGTGTAGGGTCGTTATAGTTATAATCTAATATAGTGATTATATTAATATTTTTTGTTTGATATTTATGTATGACTAAAAATTAAAATAGTAAATTATTATATTCTTAATGGGTTATCAGTTAACCCAATAACCCAATATAAAAAATCAATACCGAACCGATAATCCAATAATTTTTTTATAAAATCATTAAATAACCGTTAACCCAATAACAATAAACCAATATTTTTCTATTCGATTTATCAATTGGTTCGATTTTTGCACACCCCAGGTTGTATAGATCTTTTTATCTCTTTTTGGGATATTATGCTACATTACAAGAACATAGTGTGACACGTCAAACAATTGGAAATTGAAGATAGGACTTTTAATATGATAGGGAATAGGAATAAAAGAAGTGATAGAGAGACAGCTGCATGGGAATGGTGGACCTATAGCTTGACTTAGAAGAAAACAACACATAAGGCAAATGCTAAATACACAGACAGCAGCCACTTCTTTTTAGTAAATCTTGAAGCAACAGTAATTCACACAAGATGCCTAATTTCCAATTTCCATGTGGTTTTTGGTGTCACCAGATTCAAATAACACTAAATCATGTGGCTCCCCCCACCACCACTATATCTCCTTTTCTTCTTGTCTCTATTCATCTCCAGTTCTCACAAACCTAATTTAAAATTTGATGTATACATTTTCCTTCTATTAATTCAATTCCAACTCCAGTATTTCTCTAAATATGCCAGTTTCCAAGACCAACCCTTTTCAACAGCGGAGACATCAATTTCCTTCCCATTTTGCCCACTCTATAACCATTTCGTCCTAGTAGGTCGAAGCTTATCTATGTAATTCAAAACTGGAGTGCTAGTATTATACTAGGAGAACCCCTCTATTCACTTGAAAATTACAGCCTTTACCAGATAGAATAGCAATGAAATGCCTAATATAAAAGCCATAAAGTAGTGGATATAGCATATATACCAAATGCTGCAAGAACTATCTAAACTTGGCATATATACCACATGCTGCAAGAACTACCTAAACTATCTTGAATGACACAGATTTTTTTACTCTAGGAGAGCCCACAGCATCTAAATATGGTTTTTAAGCTACATAGGATTCCTCTTCCTCAATTGGTTCAACTCTGGACATCGTACAACAGAGAAGAAGCTTGACCTGAGAGTTGATTAAAGTAATTATAAATCTTGAAGCATGGATCATTTCCCTTCTATCTTGAAACCAAAATAACAGTTGAAACCAAAGTCTTAAGCATAACTTAGCAAGCCTCGTTGGCCACGATTTGGAACAGGGGAACTCCAGTTTCATAGTTCAAATTGCTTACCAAGTTACAGTAAACAAAAACCATACACAAATAGAGGGAGAAACACTCAATAACTAAAGAGAAGTAGAAAAATCATTCACTTAAGGAAACAACAAGCAGTGTCACTTAAACATAACACTGTGCTCTCAACCATTTAAAGCATTAGAATGGCTGAAGTAAATGAGACTTACTGGTTAACTAGCTCTGACTACGACTCAGTAGACAGCCCTAAGTTACAAAAGCACTAGCAGTACACTAGAAATCATCTAGAATACCTCATCTAACAGGGCAATCACCCAAGCAACCACATTACAAACAAACGGTACAGTTTAAAGTAAATAGAGATGACACAACTCAAACCATTCCTTTGGGTACAAGACTAAAAAACACTATACTAGTGATACAATGTTACCTGAGGCATTCCCCTCCATCAGTAACAATCTTAGACATCAGGGGAGCAGGATAATTAGTCAGTTAGACCATACATGGACCAGTCCAAGCCTGTTCCCAGTATAGATCTCATTGCGCTCTTCGTCATAGAAAAGGGCAGTGATGTCTTCTAGGGCTTCTGCAACAGTGCTCCTAATTCTGGAATCTTGGACCCGCTTATTTGAGTTGTAACTTTTTTTACCAGGCACACTGCCACTAGCATTACAATCATCAGTGGCCTTGCCGCTGGTTGCTTTTATTTTAGCAAGGCATTTACCAGTCAGAATATTGCTGATATTAATAGATCCCGCTGCCAAACAACAATACTCAAACTCAGAAATCCATAATATAAATATACAACAAAAAATAACCGAAGAGATAAACATCAAATCTGCAAATAATCCCACTAGTTCAGCCCTCAAGGTATTACTCCCTGGCTCTATGCATACTAAAATATGTTGAGGCAATCTGTAATACAGGACATGTGTGGCACATTAATCATATTTATCATGATATACAGCCAAATATAGAGTAGGTCCAAAAAATTGACCTCCTTAGTAAAAATGGCAAGTTTTTTGTTCTTCCAACAAATTTTAAAACAAATATTACTATAAGTTATTTCAAATAGTACATGCTTCCAACAGACATCTTTATTTTTTAACATTTCAGTCAATTATTTAGACTCTTGTATACCATACTAAACAAACAACAACAATAATGTGTCAATTCCAAGCTAGCGGAGTCGGCTATATGAATCCCTCGCTAAACATGCCAATACATTTATTCCAGTATCTACCCAACATTTGAAGACGATGATGATAAAAACAACTTTAATTAAAACAAGACTAACGTAAAAAATGATGATGATGCTAACAAGTAAAAATAACAACAACAACAGCAGTAGTGTACTAATAATAATAATCATTCAAAGAGTTTACTCTTAAACAGCATGGAAGTCAACCCTCACTTAAAATGGATTTACATAAGTAGTGTTGTTTTCAATCATCAAGTAAGAATTGAGGAATTCTCAAAATCCAACATACCATTTCCTTCAGATAAGGGATCATCAGAATCAGCTTTGCAGTATGAAATAATTAGGTCCTGATCACTAGTTATGTAAATGTTGTTAGTATTGCAATCAGGATGCCATAAAAGGTGATCCTCAAATGAAGTAACAAGCTCCCCGCGGAAGTTCCAAACAGCAACTGTTCTGTTTCTGAATGTCAAGAACAACTGGTTCTCATACAGAAATATGAACGCTGAGGGGGTCATGAACTCAGTCCTGCTAACTTCCGTCAACTCAGAGTTACGTACCTGCATCCAGTAGCTCATTAGATAAAATGATAAAGGAACACAATGAACTGTGGAACATAGAGCTACTCACATCCAGAATCTGAAGATTCTCATTCTCTTGCTTGACAAGAAGCTTTTCATTAAACTGTTCAATGAAATCAACCTTCTTATTTCGGTGAAGAAGATGGTTGAAAGATTTAAGAACAGTACCGTCCTCGATGGACAGAATCTTCAGAGGCACATGGCCACTAGCTTTGGTAAATATTAACAACATGATTCCCGGGCTGCTTAAAAGAACAAGGGAGAAATCATTAAAAAATTATAAGACAAGCTATCCAGGTCTTGTCAAGCCAATTCACAGCAAGGTTATGAAAAATATATTTGTATACCACAATCAATCAGAATTTTATTCAGTGGAATGAACCCACATTACTTAATCATCCATTCTTCACTTGGTCATAACCTTTCAAACGTGAGATCTTGAAAGATTTATGTTATTCCCACAACTAAATAGAATCTTAAAAAGCACTATCACACAAACAAACAAAAGCTATTAAACATCTGGGGACACAGGAAAAAACCGACATACGGAGAATTAGAAGGGAGCAAGACACAAAATTGAGGACATCATAAAAATGTTAAAAAAATTGGTAGCGACTCAAGCAAACATGAAATTATACACAAATAATACTCCCTCCGTTTTGACCTGCTTGCTTGCTTTTGGTTTGACACGGAGTTTAAGACAATAAAGAAGACTTGTGGTCCTAAACTAAAGATAGGTAGAATGCACCAAATGTCCTTTAATCTTGTGTTCTTAAATGTGCCATGTGGAAAGTTAGAAATAAAGATTTGCCAAAAAAAATAGAGGAATTCTTTTTTACACGAATTTAAAGAAAAGTAAGACAAACAAATTGAAACAGAGGGAGTAGTTCTTTAGACCATTCACGAAAAAAAGTTAGTTTGAATACTAGCTAAAGCATTTATATGGTAAGCTTATCAGGGATCAAGTAATAATTGCAATAGCTTATTGACTGGGAATGACACCCGAAGAAGCAAGAATATGCAGACAAGTCCTTCCACACAATTACTCAAGCAACAAATCAAGCCATACATGCAAAAAGTAATGAGTTTACCTTATTTTAATCTCTTGAACATTTTTGTCTGAGATTGAATATAACATTGTGTAATTCTTCAGGTCAAACACCTTGTATATGCTGATGAAAGTGAAAAGAGTTCCGTAAGTACAAAAACAACTTCACATGAATAAAAAACACCGGATCTATTTTTTGGGGTGGGCGGGTGGGATCTCTTTGGCACTAAAAGAGGGACTTTATAACAGCACAATTACCTATCCTGGGCAGAGTAAGTAAGAACTTTCCCATTGACATCATCGAACTCCACAAAACCAGGCCATTTTAATGACTCTGACTCGAATAAAGCAAAGCCAGCATCTGGTTTACCCCTCCGAATATATCTAATTTTATCAAATATATCAGATTAGAACATGATAAAAGAGCATACGTAAGAGAGAAACCAAGATGTAGTAACTATCACATACTCAATTCTTGTAGTTCTGCATTTCAAGGAACTGAAATTATCTGATGCATAGACGGAAACAGTGATGAGCGAGTCATTGTTTTTATTGTAAAACAAACTTCGTATAACTTCATCTGGACTGATGTTCAGAAAGCATATTCTCTCATTTGTCTCTGCATTATTTGTAACAATATGGATCAATTTACTTGAAGTCACTGCACATGCACAGAGGTGATAGATAGATAGATAGGGGAGAGGATACAAATATACAGGAAAAATTATCAACAATTTGCTTTACCTCGACTAAATGCTGCACAGACGCCAGATTGTGCAAGGGCAAAGACAATATCACGTGCAGCAACTATCTCAATTATCTTTGATCTTTTCTTAAGAAAAGGAAGCACCATGGCACAATGTCCCTTAGGGTCATGGGTGTCATATTCCTCCTAAGATCATAAGTAAATGAAATGAAAGTGTCAGCAGAACTAAATTAACAAGAAAGGATATGTAACAAAAATAGAATTTTCAACTAACTGGAAATTATTTTTTGATGGAATACTGAATTGCATCAAGAAAACAACAATTAGTATGTGGTAAATCATTTCAAGAAAATACATATACTTAAAAACAATGAAATTCTTCCTTCTCAAAAACCAACCCTCAAAGGCCACAATCTGTAAACCCTGTTCTTTTTTCTTAGCTTTATAGTCCACGCTCATTTCTAGAAACACAAACGACAGAATTTCCAATGAACTTAACCAACTCAGAAATGGAGATACTTAATTCCCAGAATCTAAAAGGTAGAATTAAAAAAGTAAATCTATATATTAGTCGGACATTAATGATGGAATAAATCACAAACACCATAAAAAGATATGTTATCTGAACAATGAACTTTTAACATGCAATCAGCAAAAGACTTCTCATCATACAGCATGAATTCCATTACAAACGTGCAGAAGACATCTATTACTTAGATATAAGCTATCAGCTCTCTCGTATTACCTGCTCTAAAATGCATCACTTAAGGCAAAACAATAATAATTCTGTTTCTCGGTTACCTTTCTCAAAAAAAAAAAAAACTCTGTTTCATGCTATTACCTGGCATTTCAAACTGGATGTTCATTAGTTCAATTAAAATGTTGCACAAATTTCAAGTCAAACAACTTAGCTATCAGCTTTCTTTTCTTTTTTTTTGCATCAAAGAGAGTTGACTCAAAAACCTATATGATGCACCAAAAAAAAAAGTACAGAGAATACACTGTAGTAAATCAACTCAGCAACTCATGTCATGTTTGCTCAACAAAGATAAAAGAATGAGCTGGTTAAATTCCTTCACCCAGGTTAAGGATCTATTCTAGCCAGCTTCCTGCTACTGTTCGGCATGAATAGATAGGAACTGGGAGAGATTCTGTTAAACTTTCAGATGACAGAGATATCACTGTTCAGAGCAATTTATCCAGGAAAAAGAAGAAAGTTCAAAGTAAAACTTCTTAGCATTAAAAGAAAAAGACAAAAAAACAAAAAAAAAAGTTAATTAGAACTGTCTGAACACAGAAGAAATAATTTCAACTGTTCTGGCAACCTAATAAGAAAATTGCAATTCTTACTTTTTCAGTATAAATCTTAGGATAACCATTTCTTAAACTGAATTTAGTTTTAGACCAAATTTCAATATTGTAAAGGGATAGAACCTCTTATATACAACTACAATGCATAAGAAATAACTGAACAACCCATTCACCATATAGAACTAATTATCAAACCCACTACATTAGGTGAAGTGCACTCAACTTCTGTTTGAACTATAACTCTGTCCCAGCATAAACACCAACAAACATTCTCCTAGACCTCCTTAAGACTGCTAAGATCTGCGACAATTCAACCACATATATCTCCAGCTTCTTACCTATAACGTAACACCCAAATAGAACACAAATTCATCCTCCACGCGGTTTTCCCCTTTTTCCCCTTATAAATCCAAATAAGGTGTCTTCCCTGTTTAGGCAAAAGAGGTAAACAACTTTTAGCTCTTCTTCTATATCCAACCCTTATAAGCGACAAGATTGTCGATAAACATTCACTTCATCAATCACAGCCTCACATCAATTCTCCAATATATTTAGAAGTCCATTTGGCAAAATCCTCCATTCATCACATAAAATCACTCGAGTGGAGACACGGAGTTAATTTACCTATATGGTCCCCAAACAAGAAAAAAAAGAACTGCACTGCAAACCTATCTATGCACCTCTTAGTATCCCCAAACCTCTCAACCACCATAAACCCAATTTATGTTCCACTTCATTCAACAGTGACTACGAAATCTCAAGATATACAAAACCTAAGGAACGAATTAATTCAAAACCAAGAATTGAGAAAAGATCCATTCATACCTGTAATCGAATATTTCGAAAGCGCTCCTGAGCATCGCTCATACTGAAAGAACGGTCACGCTTTGAACAAATCTCCCTCCTCTGTAGCTTCTTGACGCTATTCACAAACCCATCAATCCCTCCACGAGAACGCTTCTTAGCCACCACCCTCCTACCACAACACGGACGAGGACTAGCAGATATTCTCCGCCCATCCATCTCAAAATCAAACACAACACTACGGAACAAATTCTACAAATCTTAACCCTAATACAACTAATTGCACATCATATACACAACATAACAGCTTCAATACACGCTTTCTATAGGGTTCTAATGGAAGATGTGGCTTTCAATTAAAACCCTAAATCTCAATGACCCAGATGGAAAATTTAGGGCTTTTCCAACCCCCCGCAAACAGGCCTACTCAAGAATAGTTTTTCGTATAGTTTCTTGAATAAAACCGCAACAAAAACAAAGTATAATCTTCACTGGTATTACAAAAAACAGTGTTCGGATTTGGCAGGGGGGAGGGGATAGGTCAAGAGGTGCCGGAGATGAAAGAGAGAGAAAGCAATGTGTCGGATTTCAAAAATACACCTTCAAAGGGCTTTTGACGGTGCATTCATTTTTCTCTCAATCATGAGCTTCACTGTCATTGTACTCTCTTAAATAGTGTTTGGACCAAATTTAGGTGAACCCAAATTATTACTCCAAATTGAAAATATGTGCTACTCCCAAGTTAATCTAGCAACTTTTTTGAATTCAAATTACTTAGATTGGTAAGAGTTTTAGAATGGATCTACGACAATTAGAGTCTTCAGAGATATGACGACTCGTGTTATACAATCATTTCAGACTTCGTTTCTATCATGAATTAACTGTTAGATCATCAACACTTAATCTTAGTATGAAAAATATAATAGAAAAAGAATAATGTGATTTCAAATGACCTAAATTAGTGAAAAAGTTACTTCGTTTACATCGGAAAATCTAATAAATTGAAAAATTTCTATTGATTCGGTTATTTCTAGTCAAGTGGAGTTCTAGAGTGGATCTACGGTAAAGAGGTTTCTTGATGTGTGGCAGCTTGAGTGGTGCCGTCATTTTGGATTTTCAACACGTATCAATGATATCTTCAATCAACGAGTAGATCATCACTAAATCCAAATATTGATTAAAAATAACAATAATGAAAACGAAATAACTTTGAATTCAAAGGAGGAAAAAATGACTTTTAGAGTAGATTTGTCACAAAGAGAAGCTATGTAGGATATGACGATTAATGTTGTGTCGTCATTTTGAATTCTCAAAATTTTGTGCTTGAATCAAACTAGTAGATCATAAACATATAAGCACAATTCATCCTCTAGATGGATTGAGAGATGAGTCAATCAATGTATACACTGTACCAATCTCGCACTCTCTTTGTTGTTCTTTTGCCTTTTTGAAAACTCCGAAGAGGACTTTTACAATCAATTCAATAGATGTGAGTTGATGTCTGTTGACAAGTGCAAAACACAATATGATTAAGCGCTTCGCTAGTCAAAGATATTATAGTAAAGTATCATATCCACAAGGATTGGTTCTAGTAGAAATTCAATATAATTTCTTTCAGTATAATTCAGAAAATCAAATCTTGTGTGGTAAAACCACTATGTTGAAAAATGTAAATTATTATCACTAATTATTCAACAAAATATGAAACGAATATTAAAAATGACGATCAATTAAGGGACTTAGGGACACAAACAATACGATATCAAGGTTGCAATTCTAAGGATATTACTTAAGTTCAAGGTTCACAAATAAATATTTTTGTTTCTTACGAATACAAAAGTTGATTACTATTTCTATCAATAAGTAAAACTCTTCTTTCGAATGAATTTGACTTCCAATAGATTAGTAATGTAAACAAAGTAAACATACACAAAGATGTACTGAAATGGTTAGTTCTAGGAAAGCTTCTTGTGAATACTTTCTAACGATTATCCTTTACAACAGTTCTCAAGCTCTTTCGATTACTTCATGAACTATGAATCAAGAATTGAACTGTGGGATAAAAAGATAATAATCAAGGCACTTTTCTTTCGATTAAAATGCAAAAGAATAACTAACTTTTCAATACTAATATGAATAGCAATTCACGGTTTTATGCCTTCGAATAAAAGCATAACCCAAAAGTAACAACCTTACATCATATTGTCTTTGCCCTATTTAGAATTTACTCGATAGAAATAAACAAGTTCACAAAAATATGGAAAAAACTAGAAGACATTACAAACAACTCTTAATTCCAACTTCCGTTTTGGATTAGAGTGATGTACCATTCTTCGTTCTTTCTTCTTCTTCTTGCTCCTTGTGATTTTTACGCTTTTCCAGACGCCCTAAACTTTGGGATCAGTTCTCCTTATAAAGCATGGGATCTTCCTCTTTAAAATCTCAAAAATATCGTTAATTTAGACTTATTTTCATCGAGTTCATGCGCGGCCACGCACTGGAGATACTTCGCGCAGCCGACCGCGCGGGGCTACCAATTGCCAACTCCCATTCTTTCTTGTCCGCACGATTGAAACTTGATGATATACATTTGCGTGGGCCTTTTCACTCCAATAAAGTGTAATTTTCTCTATTTTTTAATTTATTTAGCTCTAATTCTGGAACTTCACCCGACATATTTAGCAAGAAATTAGTAATACCTACAAAATATTGGACCAAAATAAGTCAAGATCAGTTCAAAAATATCCAATAAACTCAAGACTTTTACTCTCATCATCTGTATTAAAAAAATCATTCAGTAAATCTTATTTATTTTTTATAAAACATATTTTTTAAACTCAAAAATTTTAAAAGCTTCAACACTAGTTTTGAGATTTGAAGAATTAATTTGAAAAATCTCCAAAACAAGTTGATCTTTTTCAAATACAAGTTAATAAAAATTAAATTATTGAAAAACATTCAAACAAACATTTGAATTAATTACCTCGAGATAAAATAAAGTTAATAAAACAACGGAAAATGGCCTAAAATACCCCTCAACTATGCAACTTGGTACAAAATTACCCTTTTTCTACCTTTTCAGCCTAAAATGTCCTCGACGTTAATCTTTTGTCTCTATTTTGCCCTCATCTTTAACGGACTAAATCATAACCTCAATTAACAAATTTATTAATGACGTGTCACTATCCTATTGGCTACCCTAACAATTAATTAAAAATACCAAACTCACCTGCTCCACCCAAAAGCCCCACCCGTAAAAATTCCCAAATCTTTTAACCCAAAAGCCCCACCCGACCTCCATTTCTCCGGCGACGACGCCAATAAACACCGCAAATCAATTCTTGCAAGTTCATATATAGCTCGCATCAAAGGCATGCTCTTTATCAATTTATTCATTTCTTCAAACCCTAAATTTTCAGATTTCTTTCCTTTCTCTTTAAATTTTACATTTTCTAATTAAATTACTTAGCTTTTATGAACATTAGTTATTTTTTATTTGAATTTCATCCAGCCAGTGTTAGGGGATGGTGATTTCCCTTTTTCTTCTGACTTATCAACTTGTTGGAATAATAAATTCAAATATGGATTCAGAGATTTTTCTAGTAGTAATTAAAGAAAGGAACAAAAGAGGTAGATGGGTTTGTTGGCAGTTTGAAATTGTGAATTTGATTTTATATTAGGTTCAAGTTAAAAGATTTGGGGATTTTGGGTGGAGCGGGTGGTTTTGATCCTTTTGATTGTTTTAATTAATTATTAGGGTAACCAATAGAATAATGATACGTCATTAATGAATTTGTTATTTGAGATTATGATTTTGTATGTTAAAGATGAGGGCAAAATAAAGTCAAAAGGTTAAAGTTGAGGGTATTTTAGGCCCGAAATGTAGAAGAAGGGTAATTTTGTACCAATTCACATAGTTGAGGGGTATTTTAGGGCCTTTTTCCAATAAAACAATAATACACTAAAAATATTATTTGAGTAATAATTTTTTATTTATGATGATAAGTCTCTTTTCTCTTTCTTTTTGAATTTTTTTTTCCAACAACATAAGTCTTCCATCTTGAAGAACAAGATTGAACACCTCAAGACCAGTTGTTCTCTCTTAGAAACTCTCAAGTTAATTTGTAATTGTTACTTACTCCACAAAGTCATATCAACAATGACATAGAACTATATTGAGTCATTGAGAATGGATCAACGCCTAAATTTATTTCTAAACTAAATGAAATATTTGGTTAATCCTATGTAACACAACTTGAAACTTATTAACAATTATAGTTGTTTCAAAGATCGATCTTTAACACCTTGCAAAATCCTATGCTAAAGATTTGAGTTATTCGTCGTAAAAGCATATCAACATGGATCGTATGGTATCTTAATTGTGCATGTGTGTTAAGGTGTATTACTATATGTAGGGAGTGTATCAGGTGTGGTTTAGAATCATAAAAAATCTCCAGCACTAAGTCGAGTTTAAGCTTTCCTACCGATTAAGTTTTTCATTAGATCTTACAAGAGTTAACTTCAAATGATCATATCTCTCATAATATGATAAGTTAGATGACTCGTAACCTATCAAAGTAAAGGTCTATCAGTCTTTTTTCCAAAGCTATCAACCATTTTTTTATCTGAGTTTGGAGTAGAAAGTTATAGTTGTTTTACTGAAACATACGCATATTAGAAAATTCGGTGATGACAACTTTCAATTCGATGAATTGCCAAATCGTTTGGCGTATCGCAAAAGTGGCCATAAAACCTTTAGAAATTGTTAATTTTGGCGATTCAAAGATTCCCACTATGGCGATCTACCAAAAATTTTGGCGATGGAACCTCCAAATCACCGATTTGACCGACGAGATTCATGAAAAAGTCTTTTTTATTCAATTTTCCACGTCTTCTTACGTTCCAAGAGGGCTACTCTTGCCCTCTTACCCCTAGTAACTTTCTCAACTCCATCTTATAACATAATAACATCCTTATACATATAGATACTCTCAAAATTACTTCTCCTTCTCCCATAGATCAAGAAATATATTTTTCCAATATTCCAAGATTTAAAGACTACAAGTTCAAGATCCTCTTCAAGAAACCTAGAATTTTCAAGTTAACTCATCTCAAAGTTCAAGAACGGGCTAATGTGATTCTCTCAAGTAATAAACTAGGGTTCTTTATCTGCAAGCTTTAAGTTCAGATATTCCACCAATATTTTTCCTTTCAGATACATGAGATTCATCAATGGGCATCCTTTCTCCCGTCCATGAGTGAACTCAATTCTTTGGTTGAATTCGTTCTTTAGGTATTAAGGTTTCTTGAAAAGTATGAATGTAAAGAACACCATATTTATGAATGGGAGACTACAAAGCGTTTAGGAAATTTCACTTCTTTCATTACTCTAAAATCGTGTCATAGAGTCTATCACTATAAAGATCCTTCTCCTAAATCTACCCCGATGCTTTTCAAGATATGGCCCCTCATAGAGCATATGTGAGAAAATATGCAGGTGAGAATGTGGAGCTTGAGATTCCTCAAGTTCGAGTCGATCCTTTGGTTGAGCAAGTGACTCGGGCCAAATTCCAAGCCGCTTTAACGGTTGGCTTAACCTATGACGGCCCAAACCAATAGAGAGAATATTTCTCCCGTGAACCCAAATATGGGTATGGCGATGACAAAGATAAGGGACTTTAGTAGGATGAATCCTATGGATCTCCATGGTCCCATGGTGGATGAGGATCATCAAGAGTTCATTGATGAGATGAATAAGATAGTGGGAATTATGGGATTGTCTACGGTGGATAAGGCAGAATTGTACGCTTACCAACTCAAAGGTGTTGGTCAAGTTTGGTTCAACCAATGAAAGAAAGAGAGGGCGGTTGATGCAGGTCCTCTTGATTGGGACAAAATCAAAGGAGCTTTTCTTGATTGTTTCTTTCCTTTTGAGAGAAGTGAAAGTGCTTGAGCTCATTAATCTCCATCAAGGCAATATGAGTGTGAAGGAGTATGCCTTGAAGTTTACTCAATTGTCTAAGTATGCTCTAACTATGGTTGTCGATTCAAAGGCAATGATGAGTAAGTTTATGTCGGGTGTGTCCAAAATGGTGGTCAATTAACTACGATTATCAAATTACTAATTTACAGAGTTGATTTTATGATCATGATCTCCCGACCTCTAATCGCCTACTCCAATTGACTGTCTAACTACATCGCTGAGCGGGGATAGACAGAATCAATTGGTGAGCATTTATATTTCATCCTATTTTATAACCAAGCTCGGTGTTCATCCATGTGTCAATCCTGAACACGAATCTGAATAAGTGATATGCAAAAGAGATCGAGTTTTTTTGTATTTTTTGGTCTATCTACCTCTTTGTCTCTCGAGTCTAAGAATAGACAATATATTTATTTCTATGGTGATCAAGCATGAAATACTAAAACAAGAATACAAAAGTAATTTAAGCAATAACCAACATTAATTCAAAACAATCGATGTTCACTAATTACCCATAGCTACAGCCCTAGAACAAGGGCCTTTAGCTACTAATGTCTAAGAAAAGAAGAAGAAATGAACTCTAAAAAGCATTGACAACTTTTCTTACAAAGCATGATTCTCCTTAATAATTATTCCTATGGACTATTTATAGATATAGAAAATCCTAAATAAAATAATTGAGTCCAAGATAAATTAGGAACCCAAAACCAAAAGAAATTGGGTTCCGCGTTGTACAATGCGTTGCCCAACCACTTCAACAACTTGTAGTTATTCTTTCATTCACTTGCTGCCACGTGGCAGCAGTAGTTTTCAATTTGAAATCTGAAATCTGTACTTTATATATTATACATTATTATATTGAATTTAGTCTATGCCTGATTGATTTCCTTCTATAATTTTTCATCTTTAATTCGTTTTAGCTTCAAACTTCTTCATCTTTACACCAATTTACTCCTATAAATAAAATACTCTATTAAGCACAATCCATAAAATTCATGCTAAAAAGGAACAAATACAAATAATAAATGTGAGGCAAATAATGATTAAAAATATATATTTTTGGAAAGCTTGGATTAGTAACATAATTGTGTTTTTCCAAGTATGATGATATGTTTATGAATATGACTATTCCGTTGGAATTTAACTTAGCACCGATAGAACTTTGTGGTGGAGGCTCAAATAGGGTAGTCTCTTGTAGCAACCTCTTGTTCCAAACTACGTGCCCCCGTATTATTGTCATAAATGGCCTAGCTAGTGGATACACATATAACATATGATATGATTCAAAGTTCTACCTTGGCAAGTAGGCTCTCCCTTCTCGATGTGGGAGTTATATCGGATTTTATGTTATAGCTTACACTTTCTCTTATCGATAAAACTAATATCCCACCAAATGAACAAAGTTACTTTCAAATATTTTATGATGCTTTCTTTATGATTTTAAGATGTATTGACCATGTTCATGAATTGTGATTCTTCTTTAAAGATTTTAATATGCTTAGCTTGGTCATGCATATCATGTTTTCGTTTATGTCTCTTATGATTGTGTTTCATGTTTTATTACATATTCCTCATACTTAGTACATTCCATGTACTATTGCATACTTGTGCCTACATTGTTTAAATAATGTACGGTCCTAGGCTCTTCCTCTTCTCGCTCGTGACTAGTGTATTGCTTTGTAGATTAAAGAGTTGGTGAACCCTCATGTTCCGAGGACCATGCCACTTTTCTTTACTTTTTTATGTCTTTAATTTTTGGATGTTGTACGTGGTGTACGGGTTACATTCTAACCACTTACTTTGAAATGTTAGAATGACTTGTCAAGACTATGATTAAACTTTCGCTTTTATGTCAAAATAGGACTTTTACCTTTACTTCTTGCATTTTCTATCATGTTGTGTGGCATGTATGTCAGGTGACTTGTGTAGGGTGATTAACGTTTCAAGCACACCTCATCCTATTCTAGGTGTCAACGATTGTAAATCAGTATAAAACCTAACTAAATGAGTTGGGGTCGAATCTCACAGGGAGCGGTATGTGTTTCGAATTCAATTAGGAAGTGCAAACGTGGTCTAATCAGCCATAGGAATAATAGTTATCGAAAAAGACATTAATTAAACAAAAGAGATGACATGAATATCAGATGGGGTTTTTGTTTGTAATTATCAACTACAAAGCAGACACCAAAACTTCGATATAACAATAGGGAGAAGAATTCTCGGGATGTGATTGATTATAGGAAAATATAGGTATATGGGTAATTGAAACTACTAGTAAATAGCTAAAAATCAGTGAGTAGGCTAGACTATAAGAGAGATAGATTTCTCTGGAGCAACTACCCCGAATCAGGTGATTTCTTTCGAACATCAACAAGCACGATAATGAAGAACAACCCACACCTTAATTCGTCCACTCTTTCGAGCTAGATGGGTAGAATTGGGTTTAAGGTTCACTCTCTTGAGCTAAGCCCAGCTCAACCCAATACTCACAAATCATTAATCAATAATCTTAGTTCTAAAACTTCTCTCTCGAGCAAGCCAATTACACAAAGATAGAACTGCATTTGCAACTACAATTCATAAATTAAACCTCAATTAATGATTAAAATCACTTCAAAATAGCATTTAAACTAGTAATTAACAATACCCATAAAATATTCAACCCATAATCACATGATCACACCCCAAGAATTGAGGTTTTAGCCAAACATCATAAAAGGGTAAAAACTATTACTGAATCGATTATCCTTCAACTAGTAAGAGAGATTTAGTCTTTACAATGCTCAATTTGCAGAATATTCGAAACCCACTTCCAAAATCTCCAAATTGAATCTCTAAGGTTCTTCAAAAACTAAGACAAACTCAAGAGAAAACCGTTCTAAGCTAATTTCGTATTGTAAAATGAATCAAGATACTAAACTAAATGTTCAAAATCTAATTTATAGTTGCCAAAAATAAGCCACAAAGGGTCATTTGGCGAAGTAAGTCGAGCTCGCCAAACCACTTGGCTAGCCGCCAATCGATCTCTTCCATCACCTTTTGCCTTAGCATTCAACATCCTTAAGGTTTGTAACTTTGGGCAATATCTTTTTTGCTTCGCCGAACTATTCAGTGATTCGCTGACTGCTTATTTTTGTCGCCGACTTGGTTTCTTCCCTCAGGGCTGGCACACTGGAACTTTAGGCGGTCAAGCTAGCCACTTGACGATTCATCGAGTGCTCTTGGCGATCACTAGGCTTGCCTTTCTTCAATTCTTTAGTTTGTTTTGTTCCTTTTGCCTGCTAGTGTCCTTGCTTTGTTCCTCAATCCGTGTACCTAAAAATCAAGGATTTAACATCAGTTTATGGCACAAATTAAGCATTTGAAGACACTAAATCTATATAAACAAACCCCCAAATGAGTCCAAATCTCAGACTCATCAACACCCCCAACTTAAACTTTTTCTTGTCTTTAAGTAAAACCCAAGTTCAGCAGTTCAAAAAGGATGTCTCAAACAGTGCTACATAAGACTCAACATGAATGCACACAACAAGACTCAACTTACTCATGCAATGACCAATTGTGCACTCAAAGATTCAAATTGTGACTCACCATTATAAAAAATGCTCAAGTTGACAATACTTGCTTCAAATGCAAGTTCAAGCTCAACAAAGGTACTCAAATGCCCTCACACAAAGATGATTCCCTATTCACACAAAGTTCTTCAACAATTTATAGTTTCGAAATCACATACAACTCTCACACTCACAAAGATGAACACATGCATGACTTCACCCATAGGTTTGCCCTTATTTTCCAATCAATATTTGTTTCAGCTCACTCAATATCACAAAGGTCTTTTCAAGGCTTGTAACAGGGTTGAGTGTAAAGGAAAGGTCATTTAGGCTCAGTGGCTGCTACCCTCATGAAATGTGGTCTGAACATCACTTTTTTCCTTTTCTTCAACATTTTGATTATGCTCGTAATTCACCCCATTATTCACTTTCAAATGGATTACCAGATACCCCATTTTTTTGCACTTTCACTACTTATTTCACAACTTTTTCATTCTTTTTCTTTTGCTTTCTTCTTTTATCTTTTTTTTTATAAGTAGGGGTTCCATCTTTTCCAAGACCATTGCTCAAAGGGGAATTTTTCACACTTCTTGATTTACCTTCTCTTTTCACCACACCCCCAACTTAGGCTTTTGGCCTAAGTTGGCTATTTAAACAAACTACACTTCATGAAAGTTATGGGTGAATGGATAAAGAGGGATCACAATTATTCAAGTTTCTTCCAAGAAAAAGATAAGGCTCAAAAGGGTTCAAGCAAGGTTCACACATGTCACAAGGTTGGCCACAAAAGCGGTATATTGTCAAATTGTTTCACTCTTTAAAATTGTTGCCTAAGATCATTTCAAGTGCTTGCATCACTTAGTCAACCAGACTAATGGGGCAAATTCTAGGTGTCATCACACACAATATTCAAGGTAAGTTCATCACACTAGGCATTGGCACCAATATCAAACGAGACTCCACACTTTCTAGCTAGTGTGCAATGTTCATCACAAGAGACTTCATTCGATAATCGGCTAGTCACAACGAGATGCAAAAAGTCTACACATTGTCTATGCAACTTCATTTGGCCTCATCGTAGGTGCACATTCATTTCATTCAATTAAGAGCACTATTCAAGTCATTGGTATGGATCATAACCGATACTAAAATTCGCACAAGAACAACCACAATCACACACAAAAGAGGTGGCACAAAATTTCAAAATAGGTCAAAAACCATTTTCCATTCAAAACAAGGAGCCACAAGCTCAAATATCCATAAGATAAAGTCAAGACGCAATCAAAACACAAAACCCAATATATACAAATGAAATCAAATCACAGGATCTAGGTATGGAAATACCTCACCCCACCCACAAAAGAAAAGTAGTTGTCCTCAAATGCAACTAAAACACACAAAAATCAATAAAAATAACAAAGAGGGAGGTAAATATGTCATCCTGTCTTCTCAGTCACTCCATCTGTTGGGGCATCAATGCAAGGGGTAACACTCTGGTCTTGGGCATCAGTGTCGTGCCGGGAATAACAACAATTGTAGCTCTGCTAAAGCCTGCTTTGGAGGTATCTATCAGTGATGTCTGAATGACTGACTGTACTAGCAGGTCCCCATAAATGGCCGCCTCCTGAACGTCGAGTTTCTCATCATCTATCTCCTTCTATGACTCAGAAGCAGCCACATCCTCCATAGCCTCATCTCTGGTGGTAGCCGGAGGCATATCAGAATTGGCTGGGACATTTGCACCCGGCACATCAAGGACCTCTGTTGACTCAAACAGTGAAGTGAAGTTTGTGGACTTCAGATGGTCCACATCCTTCCTCAACTCAGAAACCTCGACTTTCAAAGTCGTAACCTCAATAGTGACCCCCTGTACTCTCTTACAAATCTCTACTCTCTCTGTGAGAGCATCAATAGAAGTCCGGAGAGGTGTCAAAGTAGCTAAAATGGCATGCTCAATCATCCAGGGCACATCAGCCTCTAATCGGGAAGCCCACACATCGACAAAATGGGCTAGGTTCCCCATCTTGAGGAGCATGGCCTGAGTGATCGGCGTCATCGAGGCAGTGGTACCTGAAGTAGAAGGCTGAGAGGCAGTGGTAGAACTTGGGGCCTGGGAAGGAGTGGAAGTAGATGTACCTAACGGCCCGGAGGCCGGAGTAGGCAAAACTGCCTCTACAGATATAAAATCAACATCAACCTCCGGGGATGTATCCACCGGAGCTACTCTCCTCCTATTCGCCTCATCCCGTGTGTACTCAGGCTCTATGCATTGGATGTCGGTGGAAGATGTGGGTGTAACCTCAATATCCCTCTTCTCGTCAAGAGGAACTCCACCCCGCCGAAATAACTCTATAATAAGCACTGAAAAGAAAGGGGTGTATGGCGCTGCTTGGACCTCATGACCATTTCCTACTCTTTAATCACCCCCAAGTTTAGCCTCTTTCTAGCTATAATCGATCTGAGACATGTCGTCTTTGGGTGGCAGATGATGGACTCATTCTGCGAGGGCATGATAAAACTGCTGATGAACCCAAACCAATACCGAGCTGCTATATTTAAGTGCTTCTTCTCAATTGGGGCTCCAGCCTCAATCCACCTCGATGTGGTATCAGAAATGAGGGGAGCTAGACAACCCTTTAGGTCATCCAGAGTCTGTGCTGTAGTCATGCTCTCGTAATCATGCTCAAACCCTGTAGCGCTTTCAAGTGCAGCATTGATATCATTGCTGATGCATCCCACTGTCCTCCCCCGTACCATTATGGACGCCACCGGTCTAAAAGCACTGGCCTTCTTCTTCCCTTGGGGTACTAGATCACCATATATTGTGTAGAACTCTCTGACCCAGGTGGGAACGTATGAGCCATGGGGCCTGGTGAATACTTCAAATCTGTGGAACCGAAGAGTGTCCCACGCCAAAGGGTACATGTCCACTACGCCATCCGTGGACAATCTCTTTTTCTCCAGAATGGTTCTCAATCCCTCGGCCTTTAGCCTGTTGAGTAATCGGGGAGGACGACCCTGAACTTATGGTGCTGGAACCACCGTCTACGCCGGAGTTGGCACTGTATCAGCAACATGAGGGGTAGACTCTGGGATCTTAGACAAACCTTAACGAACTCTTTCACGAATCTCTGCTCGCCGGCTCTTTAGTGGTTGGTCATTCTCATGCTCGGAGAAAGAGGCTTGAGAATCAAAAGATTCCTCATCACTGTCGGAGTTGTGCTTCGGTCTCTCAGCTACGTGCATTTTACCCTTGCCCTTGCCTCCTTGTGGAGGTGCTTTCTTTCCCTTTTTGTTGAAAGCCGTTGCTCCCTCATTTATCACAATGCCTCCTGCTCGTTTGCGTGGCAGCATGCCACTTTCATCCCAATTAGTCCTAGCCATATCTATAAAACACATCAAAAAGAGTTAAAAGAAATTCAAGAAAAATTGCAGAATTCAATTTGCACAAATACTCGCCGAACCAATCGGCAAGTCACCGAGTCACTTTGGCGAGCCAGATCGAGCTTGCCGAAAAGACTGGCCTGAAAAATTTTCAGAAAAATGATAGGTTGGGGATGTTCAGGGATTTTCGGTGAACTCAGACTAGCTCGCCGAATATTACAGTATGTTTTAGGGGTTAACGCAGAAAGGGCGATCAAAGGAACCTTTTGGCGAGCTGCCGAGTGAACTCGGCGAGCTTAGGCTTCATGCTGCAAGTTACAGACTAAAACTAAGCCAAATTGTGAAATTAAGGGCGATCAAGGGGGACGTTGGCGAACTGTCAAACCGTTCGGCGAGCTCGACCCAACTTGTCGAATTGCCCAACGTGCCAAATTTCAACCCCGGTTCCCAAAATCAAGCCCGCAGCCCCCGAAATCAAAATCAAACTCACACATATGCAATTCATTCAAGACCCATAAGACCTATGCTTCCAAAGTACTCAGACTCCCCCCGATTTGGCCAAAATTGGCCATTTGATGACATTTTCCCTTAAGAATGACGTCAACCGCTCCATTATTTGGAAAATTATGTCATTTGGCTTAATTAGGGGTTACTCAGACTATACCCAACTAGACCCAACATAAAATAAGCGCAATCCAATATTTTAGAATCAATTTAAACGCATTAAACACGGGGATTCATCATTTTAAGCAATTAGGCACAAGTTTGAAGCACGAAATAGGCAAACCACACATCAAACACAATTTAAACACAGGCCCACCACGCAACAACACATAATTATCAAAGGCATTCGAGTTCAACTACTAATCGAGAGTTCGGGGTTCGAAAAACCAACATGATTGCTGAATTGATAGTTTGATAAGCTAGGCGATAAAGTAATCCAAATCAGAGCATGAGATCACACACAAATGAAGGAAAACAACAAAATATAGGAAAGTAATGAAGATCTAGAGTGCGGGTGAGAGTGTACGAGGTTAGAAATGAGAAAATGCGAAAGATTTTGAAATTTTAAATTGTTTGGCCTTTTAAAACCTTTCAGTTCGCGGCCTATTTGACGGTATTAGTTGACCACACCGAACCACTCGGTGATGCACCGAGTGGTATTTTACCTCGCTGAATTTTACCGGACCTCCCGTTAATTTGAAGGTCCAAACGACGGACAAAATCGGGCTCGCCGACCTGTTTGGTGAGTCACCGATTCAACAATTGGCCTGCCGAGTTTTACAGGCTTCCACTTCATATTTTTGTGAGTCCAACGACGGTCCAAGTCGGGCTCACCGACCTCTTCGGTGAGTCGTCGACTAGACTCTGCGTTCGCCAAACTGCACATTCTGAAACACATTCCAATTTTTAACATGCACAATCAATGCCCGTTATTCAAAATCAAACTTAAAGCATTAAAAACATGGGTTGCCTCCCAAGAAGCGCCTTAGTTAACGTCGTGGCACGATGCAAGTACCCATTTAAGCTTCATTCTTGGGGTTTGCCATAGTATCACTAGGAAACCTCCCTTGTTGTCTAGGGTTCAGATGTGATGAGATTTGCTCCATTTGGGTCTCCAGCTGCTTAATTGAGACTGAGTGAGAAGTCACCGTCTGGTTGAGAGTCGAAACATCCTCTTTCATTTCTTTCAAAACTTTATCGGACCCTTCAACCTTGTTGATAATGTGTGAAAGCATATCTTCTGTACCGCCACCCTCAGAATCTTTGGGCTTTTGACGCTCATGGGGAGGAACATATCTATCCTTCTCCCATTCTCTTTCCTTTCAAGTGGTGTTACGATTACGCCAGTCTCTATCACGGTGTCTCCAACCCTCATCTCTATTCCAACTTTGATTTCCATCTGGTCTTGGGTAGTTAGCACAATAACCATCTCTTTGGTTGGCTAGGAAGTTCACTTTCTCATTGTACAACGCTTCAAATTGGGCTTCATCAGGGTTCACTCCACCAACACCCACAACATTTACACTCTTCGTACCAACACCCATGACATTTTTAGCCAAGATATCCAGCTGGGTCATCATCTCTGCCGTGTTTTGGTCTCTCTTTTTATCCTTTTCGATCTTCTCTTTTGTCATTCTAAAGTTGAGAGGATAGATTTGGTCCTCACGAGTATACCATGCCCTATTGATCTTGGTCATGCAATCGAGGAGTTGGGAGGCTACTTCATAAGGTTGTTGCATTATTCCACTGGGAACAAGTTGATCAACAACTCATTTGTTCACCGAATCAAGACTCCTATAGAAATATTGCATCAACAAGTTGTTGGGCAATCCATGAGTTGGGCATTGCAGCACTAACTTCTCAAACCTTAACCACGTCTCATGAATTGGCCCACCCTCCATACACTTGAAACTTTGGATACTATCCCTAAGTGTCGTCATCTTAGATGGAGGGAAAAATTGCACTTAGAACACTATGACCAGCCCTATCCAAGAAGTGATAGAATCTCTTGGCAACTCAGCCAACCATTTTCTTGCCTTACCCATTAGAGAAAATGGGAACAACCTCAACCGGACCGATTCTTTCGATGTGTTCTTAAATGAGAACGGCCCACAGACATTAACAAAATTTCAGAGATGCTCATTGGGATCCTGATAAGCTAGCCCCCCAAACAAACCCTTCAATTGTAGGAGCTGAAACATGGTGATTGTGATGTGGAAAACAACGTTCCTTTCAGCTGGAGGTAAACGAATGGCCCCAACACCACCCATTTGGACTGGGTCATTGATGTCATTGAGGTTTCCGACATCATCTTGGTGGCCCACTTGGCTACCATTGCTACTGTTAACGCTCATCTCCTCCTCTGTTTTTTAACACAAGCAACACAAAACCAAAACTAAAAGTAAGTAGATTCAACTATAACTAAAAAGAACACAATTCAACTTCACCAAAAGAATTTCAAACAACACCACTCCCCGGCAGCGGCACCATTTTGATTAACGTTTCAAGCACACCTCATCTAATTCTAGGTGTCAACGATCGTAAATCAGTATAAAACCCAACTAAATGAGTTGGGGTCGAATCCCATAGAGAGCGGTACGTGTTTCAAATTCAATTAGGAAGTGCAAACGTGGTCTAATCATCCATAGGAATAAAAGTTATCGAAAATGATAGTAATTAAATAAAAGGGGTGACATGAATGTCAGATGGGGTTTTTTGTTTATAATTATCAACTACAAAGCAGTCACCGAAACTTTAAAATAATAATAGAGAGAATGATTCTCGGGATGTGATTGATTATAGGAAAATATAAGTATATGGGTAATTGAAACTACTAGTAAACATCTAAAAATCAGTGAGTAAGTTAGACTATAAGGGAGATAACTTTCTCTCGAACAACTACCCCGAATCAGGTGATTTCTTTCGAACATCAACAAGCACGATAATAAAGAACAACCCACACCTTAATTCATCCACTCTTTTGAGCTAAATAGGTAGGATTGAGTTTAGGGTTTACTCTCTCGAGCCTCAACCCAATACCCATAAATCATTAATCAATAATCTTAGTTCTAAAACTTCTCTCTCGAGCAAGCCAAGAACACAAAGATAGAACTGCATTTGAAACTACAATTCATAAATTAAACCTCAATTAATGATTAGACTCACTTTAAAATAGCATTTAAATTAGTAATTAACAATACCCATAAACTAATTCAATTCATAATCACTTGATCACACCCAAGAATTGGGGTTTTAGCCAAACATCATAAAAGGATAAAAACTATTACCGAATCGATTATCCATCAACTGAGTAAGAGAGATTTAGTCTTTACAATGCTCAATTTGTAGAATATTCGAAACCCACTTCCAAAATCTCCAAATTGAATCTCTAAGGTTCTTCAAAACTAAGAAAAACTCAAGAGAAAGTTCTTCTAAGCTAATTTCGTATTGTAAAATGTATCAAGATACTAAACTAAATGTTCAAAATCTAATTTATAATTGTCAAAAATAAGCCACAAAGGGCCGTTTGGCTAAGTAATTCGGGCTCGCCGAACCATTCAGCGAGCTGCCAATCGATCTTTTCCATCTTCTTTTGCCTTGACATTCAGCATCCTCAAGGCGTGTAACTTTGCGGGATATCTTTTTTTTGCTTCGCAAAACTACTCGGCGATTCGCCGACTAACCCTTTTTGTCTTTGACTTGGTTTCTTCCCTCAGGGGTGGCACACTGGAACTTTAGGCGGTCAAGCTAGCCACTCGGCGATTCGCCGAGTGCTCTTGGCGATCACCAGGCTTGCCTTTCTTCAATTCTTCAGTTTGTTTTGTTCCTTTTTGCCTATTAGAGTCCTTGCTTTGTTCCTCAATCCATTTACCTGAAAATCAAGGATTTAACATCAGTTTATGACACAAATTATACATTTGAGGACACTAAATCTATATAAACAAACCCCCAAATGAGTCCAAATCTCAAACTCATCATAAGGCCTCTCGGGGTCTTATACGTCATATTACGTTTAGGGTGTACTTTGGGTCGTGACACTTTGATATAAAATACTCATTCTACTAGATAATATTTATTTTGATTTTTAAGGTATATTTTTTTGTATGTGTTTGGTCAGCTTCAAATTAAAATATGCTTATCTAGTATTTTTTTTTTATATAATTTTATTTAATTCGTGCATACCTTTATGGATAGGTATAAGAAAGTGAAATTCAACATTATTTTTCTTTGTTAAAGAATATCTATATTAAGTTAAAATTGAGTGGTTTAAAAAAGGAAAAATAATCAAAGGAATGAAATAAGATGAAATAGGGAAAATATTCAATTATGGTCTAAAAAGGTAAAACATATCATATGTGAGTAATTCTTTTAATATATATATGGAAAGAAAATCAGTACATTTAACTTATTACCTTAATCATACAAACATTATTATCATTTTATTTGAAATTTTGGTCCTTTATATTTCGGTGGATATTTCTTTAGTTCTTTGCCAATTCATTTTCAATTCTCCAAATAATTCTTCACAAAAAATACAGCCGCCACCAATAAGACAAATGATTTATCCATCCTTTTTAACGAGGCCTACAGGTTCTTGGTGTTATCGTTGCAGATTTTGCAATGAGGTGTTCACCTCTAGTCAAGGGCTTGCAGGGCACCAAACCAAACATAGATTTGAGGACACTTGGATAAAGGGTGCACACCATCACAAGTTTTTTTGTCCATCTGCTGACCTCCCCCTTCATTGCCGTTACTTAGGCTATCTCATGTCTGACTCAGTAGTTATACGCAACCAGGAACGCTTACGTCCACCCCTTTTGAGGAATTCAGTGGTGCAGAGTCCTATAATAAGTCTTAGCGATCGTCGATCAATTTTTAACCCATTGCAACAATCCATGGTGTTGGAGGTGCCTCCTCAAACTCAAGGTCATCCGCAACATAGTTATCACCAATCGCAACAACAACATACAATGATTCAGGTGACTCAACAAGCTATCCATGGACAGACGTCATATACCTCGAATCCACCACAACAACAGGCACACCAACTTTCTTATTATTGTATGACGCGTGGTGATAAGGAACAAATTTCTCATGTTAATGCACATGAACCTATCACCCCTACTCTTAATCAAAATAACATCCAATTTTTTAGTCAATTGGCTCAATATGAGATCCAATTGAATCTGAATGGTGCATTAGTTGGTAGACCTTTAGAATTAACCCATTCATCCATTGTGAGCACTAGTGAAGTTACTGCAGGATGGATGTGTGAGAAGAAGAATGATGATCATGAGGTCGAAGAGCTTGACTTAGAACTTAGCCTTTAGGTTTTTGAGGGACCATGGGTTGAAGTTTTTTTGTTGTCGTCGTTATCTTTGTCTTATGTTTTTGGTCAATTTACTTTTGTTTAAGTTTATGTTTTTAGTCTGCTTTGTTCCTTCAGTATTTGTGTCTGTTGTTCTTTTCTTTTGTGTTGAATGAAATATGAAGTGTTTATCATCTATGAAAAAGGTTGTTGGATTTTAATTTGATCTTGCTATTTGCGTAAATTTTTACTTAATATTATTGATCTATTATTGCTATTATTATTTCTCATTTATTTGGGTAATAAGAGAAACGTATGATCACATTTATTTTTTAACAAGTTGAATGAATTTTTAAGGCCTAACCCATCGGTGGCCCCCTAAAGTTGGCACAATGTTTCACTTAGATACCTTAACTAGATGATTTTCATTAGACACCTAACGTAGGGTCCCGATGTGTCACTTTAACACTTTTTGCACAATATTCTATAGATCATAGGCGCGTGCAATACAACCGTATCTACGTGGATTAACTGACCAATTATATGATGCCAACTCTTAAACCCCTTTACACGTCATTTTTCTTCAAATAAAAAGATGGATGTTTCAACTTCCTTGATTGATTTTCTCTCTTCTCCAATGAAAATCGTAGATAAATCGGTCAATCCCTAAACCCACTCGACTTCACATGTATTGCTTTGTTTTTCCTTCAATTCGCTGTTAGTACTAACCATTGTTGTATTTTATGTCACATTTTTTCAAGTTTGAGATTGAAAATCAAGTATTGACAAGGTATCGGGCTGTGCGACATTGGAGAAATTGAAGGTTCTACCTTTGTTTTCTTGTGTTTGTATGCTTATGCTTGAAGAAGGTGTATTTTTTTGTTGATTACTGTTTCTTTATTTCCATTTTGAATTTAGGTTTTGGCCTAACTAGTGATAATAAAGTAAAGGGATTTTTGGGTATTTCATTTTTTTGGGGGTCTTCTTTTCGGGATATGAACAACTATATTTTAACCCATTTTCATCATAGGGGTTGTGTTGTTGGAAACCCTAACCCTACTTACCAACGAGAAGTAGATGTATTTGGTGTTTGTATAGATAAAGATCATTTTACTCTTGTCGATCTCCTTTCATACACTAAAGACCTTGGGTATACAAATGTGAAGGGATTTTACTGTGAAGATAACAATGAATTAGTTCAAGTTACTTCTGATATTCAATTGTTAGAATTTGTGAAAGACTTGATAGATGGTGATGAGCTTCATGTGTATGTGGTCCATGAAATTGATGAGTTGGAGGAATTGCTTGCTCCAACTGGTCTTTTAACATGGTATGATCATGTTGATGAATATGTGGGTATAAATACTGAGGGAGCTGTGGAGAATGAGGTTAAATTTGACTGAAGATGATTCAGATCTGAATGAAGTTAATACAGAACTGTTGGGAGGTGATACAAATAAGAATAAAGATGATACAAATCTGCCTAGTAGTGACACAGATGTAGATGTTATTCCAGATGAAGATGATTCAGATGTTGATGGAGAATTATGATCCCTTAGGGATGAAAGGAGAAAAAAAAAATCATAATCTTAGGAAGAAAAGAAATCCTACTACTAGGAAGAATAAAACAATACCTGAAGAAGTACCAATAGGTGAGGCTGGTGTGGAAGAGGCTTTGAATATATTGGAATAAATAAGAAGGATAGATATGTTGGCAGATTAGGAGGAGATGCGCAGTATATTGATAGCTCAGAATTTGATAATGATGATAACACTGATATGCTAGATGTAGAAATTGTTAGAGGTGTTGATCTACCAGCCAGAAGGAAGAGCAAAAATGTCAGGCATGATGATGAATGTATTGTTGCTATTTTTGAACTTGGAATGTTTTTTGAGAATGCTAAGGAATTTAGAAAGGCTTTGGCAAAATATGTTGTTGAAAAAAATTATCAAATTAAGTTAAGGCCTAATGAAGCTCATAGAGTGAGAGCTAAATGTAAATTCAAAGAGAAATGCAAATGGTTGTTCTATGGTGCTATTGATAGGGATTATGGTAAGTTCATGATTAAGAATTACCATCCTATACACAAGTGTTCTCCATCAAATAAGAACAAAATGTGTACAACTAAGTTCCTAGCAAGTAGATTCAATGATGAAATAACTAAACAAATATCTTTGAGGATTTGGGAAATACAAGTATTGTGCAGGGAGGAATTATGACTGTATGTGGGTAGAACAATTTGCTACAAGGCAAAAATGATGATTCTTAGAGAGACCATGGGTGACTGGAATATGGAATTCGCAAGGTTATGTGATTATGCTGAAGTTATAAAACAAACCAATCCTGGTAGTTCTGTTTGGGTAAGGATGGATAGAGAAACTGTACTAGGATAGAATTTATTTGTGCGCTTCTATGTATGCTTGGAAGCGTTGAAGAAGGGGTGGAAGGAAGGATGTAGAAGAATAATAGGATTTGATGGATGTTTCTTAAATGGTGCTTGTAAGGGTGAACTTCTAGTAGCAGTTGGCAAGAATGGAAACAATCAGATGTTTCCTATAGCCTGGGTAGTTGTGGACAAGGAGACTAAACATAGCTGGAGTTTCTTTAACAACTTTTTGAAAGAGGACCTGCAGTTGGTTACTGGGCAGAGTCTTATTGTAATGTTAGATATGCAGAAGGTAATTGTCTATTACTTTGATAATTGTAGATATGCAGAAATGTATTTTCTTTCTTGAATTGTATTTTATCATAGGGTCTTCATGAAATTGTTGATGAACTGCTACCAAATGTTGAAGTTAGAAGGTGTACTAGAACATCTGGTCTAATTGGAATAAAAGATGGAAGGGAGTGGAAAAAAGGAAACAATTCTGGAGATGTTCCAAGGCAACTTTTGAAGTGAAGTTCAGGGAGAAGCTTCAAAAAATGAGCAGACTTGGTAAGAAAATTTGTGATGATTTATTGCTCTATCCACAAGTGTCATGGGTTAGAGCATTCTTTCAAGAGCATTCCAAATGTGACGCAGTTGAAAATAACATGTGTGAAAACTTTAACTCATGGATCTTATCATGTAGACACATATCTATAATAACCAATTTGGTGGAAATTAGGAGAAAAATAATGACTAGAACTGTGTATATGGTTAAGTTTGTTGACACCTGGATATTTGATATTGCACCTATGGATAGACTTATATTGGAGGAGAATAAGGACAAGTCTAGGGCATGCAAGGTGGTTTGGAATGCTGATGTTGGGTTTGAGATTAGAGAAGGGCAATAAATGCATACAGTCAACTTGACTGATATAGTTAGTAGTTCCATGTCAACATGTTATTTTTGCTTTGTGCTACATAGAACAGGAACTTGAACCACTTGTGGAGCATTGGTATAGGGAGGATACTTTCTAAAAGGCTTATAGTCATTTCATTCAACCAATTTCAAATATGAAGTTGTGGCCTGAAACTAACAATCCAAGGATTGAGCCTCCTGAACCTAAACCAATGCCTAGTCTCCAAGAAATACAAGAAAGAGTAAAGATGAACCAAGAAAGAAGTATGGAAAAATGTCCAAATAAGAGGTGAAAATTACTTGTTCCAAGTGTAAACAACAAGGCCACAACAAGAAATATTGCAAGGTAAAATAATTTATTATTTATTTGTGCCTTTTTTAAATTCTTGTTGAAATTAATGAACAAACTTTATGTTTGATATTTAGGTTGGTGTCCATACTTCATAACCAGCTAGCCACAATTCACAATTTACTGGTCAAAGTTCACAAGGAAGTAGCCATCCTGAACCAAGAAGCTCCTACCAACATGGACCAATAAGATTCAACCAACCTGCATCAACAACATCAAGCAATCATGCTTCTTCAACAACAGTTTGTGGTGATACAATTGAAGTTAAGAGGGCAAGGGAAACTTCAAAATCAACCCAACCACCACCATTCGTGGATACAAGTATTACTATTATAAAAGGAATAACTAGTCAACTACCTCTAAGGACAAGACAAACTGCTAGACAAAAAAGAGAAATAGTTGCAACTGGAGAAGATTTTGCAAGAGGGGGGCCAAAGAGGCCAACTAATAGTGGATCAAGTAATGTTGGATTTGGCATCTACACTAGTGCAAGTGGAATCCAAATACTAAACGTAAGTTTGTCACAAACTTTGTCTCTTAAATAAATGCAAGTTTATATATTAATTTTGGTTTTTTTCTTCAAAAAAAGCCTGGGACTTCAAGTCAAAGGATTCTACCAACATGTTCAGGTTATAAGGATGCAAGTTCAACGGGTATAGACCTTGGCTTTAAGCCTAGAGGCTTGAGATGGAAAAACAAAGATATTGTCGCCACTTCCCAATTGCATCAAATGGCAAACAAAAAGATGAAGTAACACCAACTTAGAATAAGTTGATTTTGGGCCCTGATTTTGTTGTCTAATGTTTTTGGATTATGCTAGCTTTATTTTGGGGCTTTATTTTGGTACTGGTATACACTTTTTTTTTTGAAGGTTGTAGCCTGGAATGGTATGTAGCATAATGTTAACTTTGAGCTCATTATGGAGCATGCAATATAATTGTCCATGTTTGGTGTAATTTGGGTGTTACATTGTGACGAATATGACTACGTTTTGAGAATATTATGATGAATTTGTTAATTGCTTTTGGTGTTACATTGTGAGAACGAATTTGAGACTTGTATGTAGCCAAAACAACAACTTTACTGCAACAATAACATATAATTTCATTTCATCCAAAATGCACATTTACATAAAAAAATCTACAGCAACATCAACATCAACATCAAAATAATACTAGACCGAACACTAAACTAGACCTCAAGAACACTAACAATTAGATAAATACTACTAGACCTCAAGAACACCTAACAATTAGGCTTCAATGTCCATATTCCAAACATCACCAACCCAGTAGCAATGGCACCAACAATAAATGTATTTCTTGCTCGATTTATTTTTTCTTCAAAAGCCTTGACTTTCTTCAACAAACCCCATATCACCCTGTTTGCTTGAGAAGCGTGTCAATCTTCATACCAATGAAAATAGTCACAATCACCTATTTTCTGTAAAAACCAATAAAAAAGAATTAGATGCCAACAATTAATCATCTAATTCACTTAAAGAAAATTAAAAAAATTTACCTTCGAAATTTTATAAGTAAAAAATCTACACCTTGGATGTAATTGTGTCCACGAAGTCTTTAATAATGCCTCATTACCACATCTATAATATCGGTCGTTATACACAGATGCCATGGAAGAATTAGAGAAGCTCGACATGAAAGAATTAAGGATGAAAAAGAGAGAAATTGGAGAACAAGGGAGAAATTAGAGAAGTAGGTGTTCTAAATTAGGGTTCAATAGAACAATTAAATAAAGAATAAAGGATATTACCGTTAGCCTGCTAGTTGGACGCCACATCAGAAGAAAAAAATGATGTTTACGCGCCTTGGATGAGTGAAAACAATGTGAGATTCCAGCTGTGCAAAAAGTGTTATAGTGACACATCGGGACCCTACGTTAGGTGTTAAAAATGAAAATCGTCCAGTTGGGATTTCTAAGTGAAACATTATGCCATCTTGATTGATTGAGACAAAACGATTCCCTCAATACAACTTCACTTCGTCAAGCCTGTACGAGTAGTGAAGAAGTATAGATTTAGTTGGTTGTTGACCGACGGAATGGGAGAAAGGAGAAAGTTCTCCAGCGCACTGATTGAGCTAGCTAGAAGCAGGAACTCCTATTTAAGTAAGACCAGCTGTAAACAAAGAAAACAAGAGACCCATCCTTTCCCCCCGTGTCTCTCCTCCAACATTTCTGTGAGGCGCTCGGCTTAAAAACCCCCCGGAACGCGTGTCCAACTTTAGGGGACCACCGATGGTTTATACCAATTTTTAATTAGATTTCATTTAGCATTATATCATTACTCGTATCAGACACTAATGTCTACATAGATGGATTTAAAACTGTAGCACAAAATATTTTTTTTAAAAAAGATTTTCGAAATGTATGTCAATCATTTAGAATAAGAGTAGACCTTGAATGTCTTACTTGGTTATAAAAACGAGAAGATAGTTTTATATTTCTATGTTGAGTTATCATTTCATTGCTCAATGATGTAGTCGTGGAATCGATGTGGAGAGATTGTTATAGGCTCAGAATACCATGATCATATTGTAAACATCTTAAGTCAACAACTACATAAATTAATTAAGTAATGAAACTGTATAATATACATGAATGCTTAAAAGAGTCGTTACCCTGAAATTTCTCTCAATTATTGATTTTAATAAATTTCACTTGTTTTTAATCATTTAATTAATGTAGATAAAATTAATAATCATGATCTATCATTATCTACTTAAACACATGTTAATCACTAAACCTTATGGGTTTGACATCTCGATCATTTGAGTCTCTATACAACTTGCACAACCACATATAGTTGTGTGTGCATTTAGAAGAAATAGGCTTTTGGCGATGCCATCATGAACTTAAAAAAATAGTCTTTTACAATTTCTTTATTCATATATTAATAATTTTATCTTAGTCGTTATTTATACATGTACAATCTCTAGATGCAAATACGATGGCATGGAATGAAGAAGTAGATAATTCACATCCTGAGCTAGAAAGACTGCTTCATCGGAGAAAGAAAAAAATTGCTCTTCAATTATTTTATTTATGTCAATTCTAGAAATTACAAAAAGGGACTATTCCTTTAGAGATGGTAGTATCTCTTTTGAAAGTATGCAACGTAGGCATCTGCATATCAGAGACATTAGGTAGATTTGAGTTAAAATGGAATGTGGTGCAACTATTGCACACCGATGGACAGTTTATATGTCTTGAAGATAAGGATCCACAATAATATATTTAGAACTTTTAAGATATTAGTGACATGTATATACCTGAGGGAGTCTCAACCAATCATGTGAGAAGCACTCTATTCCTATTTTCTCCTTTTTAGATAGTGAAGAGGTGGTTAAAGGCTGAACCACCAAACTTTATTACCTTGTAAAATTATTTTGTGAAGAAATACCTAATTTATTTATTTTTCATTTGGGAATATTGAAAGATTGAGAGTTGAGATATTTAGCTTTAAACAACATGGGAAATGTTCAAATATCTCTTCAAAGATTGTTTTGCATCACAGTCAAACAAATGAAGTGTCGGTTCATACATTAATCGAGAGTCTGGAATCAAATATGTAGATATTTCTAGATTCAATAATAAGTGGTCAAGCTTTGGAAATGACATAAGATGAGCTATACATGCATCTAAATTGAATCTCTAAGGTAACCCATACTATAATAGCGATATATAGATATCTATGATGAAAAATATTGCAGGCATGTACGAGATTGATAAGTTTACTTAATTAGGAGCACAATTATCAACCTTGAAAAACCAAATGATTACACGTTCAACAAGCTAAACTTAGCTCACTAGAAGGTTCAAGTGAATGTAATGTAACAAATTTTAGGTTGGTATGAAACATGCAAAGGAGATCATTCATCTGAGGTATTTTGGGCTTACCCCGATATTGTAAATTTTATAGATGATTTACATAGACACCACGACCTAGAAACCAAGTTCATCATGACACATATCCCAAACCCAAGATCCATGTGTAAGTAGAAGCAAATATGATCAAAACAAACATGCGTAACTTCTAGAACGAAGTCATGCCATAAAGAAAGATTGAGATATAACATTTCCAAAACCTAGTATCATAAGTATTAAAGAGTATTCTAATACAATATATGAATTACATCACACGTCTTTGAAATATACATAAAAATAAAATAAAAATAAAGCTCCAAAATAATAATCTACGACAGGATCTCGCCATAACTTTGAAAGCAACTCGCCCAACTTGATCAATCAACCATGTGGAGTACCACTCATACTAATAGCTCCAAAAAAAGGTTGTAGAAGTACGAGTGGGTACGACCTAATTGTACTCAGTAGATTAGGACTACTGAGTAAAATAAAATATCATTACTTATAAAAATAAACTATAAAACCATTTCACCTGCATACAAAAAGTCCCACATAAGCATCACTATCGCAATTGGTAAGACAACATACTAATTACCATAATTTATAAGTTAAGCAAAGAAACTAACAAGACAAGTCAACGCAATACAATATAGTACAATACAATACAAGGATAAATATGATGTGGTGGAATCAAGGCTATCACACAAGTTGTCGTATACACCTCACTGAGCCTTAGCTCCCAAGACAAGGACCTATAGGAAACTCGTGGCCCATTTATCAAATATTTCATTATCTTAATATCTCATATTCTTGTCACCTAGCTTGTGGTCAATTGTGTTGTAAGGTGTTCCATTTTCCTTCTCAAAATGGTGCTTCCCATTTCCTCAGATTTATAATATGTAATAGACTCTTTGATACTTTTAGGGTGTAGGAAAACTCATTCCTTCTTTCTTTCATACTATTACTTAAATCAAATTGGTAGGTGGGTGATACAAATTGGTATCTAACCTTCTTCACTTTATTTTCTAAATGGTTTAAACTAGAGCAACAACAGTGTCAACACTAACACCAGCAATAGAGGATGCACCTGAGTCAACAGTTGAGGCATTAGCCCGATAGGGAGTAGTGATGACACATTGTGGTAGGGGTCATAGGAGAAAGCCCACCAAGGACGAAGGTTAGGCAGCTGGGCCAGCAAGGGATAGAGCAACGACCCCTCTATTGGGCAATTAGGTAATAAGAGAGGGTGATAAGGTGGATGATGAGCAGATCATGAGAAGAAAGCACTAGCCCAACCTATTTTAGAGATGATCAACCATGTTCTCACTTATCTCAACGGTTCATCTGATCAAGGTCAAGCACCCAACATCTTCTATGCTAGCACCAACACCTCAAGTTCATGGAGTACAACACGCAAGCCGTTGTGGCTCCCCACATGGATGCATCCTTGAAAACAAGTATGTGTCTCTAATTGACTACATGACATGTAATGACTAGTGACCGACATGATTACTTTATTAAGTTATTAAATTTGAAATGGTCTTTAAGGGTACTGAATCTGAAGATGCTTATGATTTCCTTGGTGATTGTCATGAGCTACTTCATAAGATGGATATAGTAGAGAAATTTGGTGTTGAGTCTCTAACTTACCAATTCAAGGGAGACGCCAAAATGTGGTGGCGATCTCATGTTGAGTGCCGACCAACTAAAGACACTACCTATGACTTGAGCATCATTTTATAGCTTCTTCTTGGAGAAGTATATCCCCCAAACTTAGATGGAAAAAATGAGAGATGAGTACCTAAATATAGAGCGAGGGAATATGTTTGTTGCAGCATACGAGGCCAAATTTCATGTTTATTTATCCAGGTATTCAACTCAGTTTTGCTTTTGTCCGAAAGAGCAGATTTGTAGCTTTCTGAAGGGATTGAGGTCCTTTTCTTCATGTGAAGATGTCTGTTGCAGCCTATGAGGCCAAATTTCATGTTTTGACTTAATTTGGGTTATTATGGATCGAATGACGAAGTCAACTCATTTTCTTTCGGTGAAGACTTCATTTTCAGTCAAATATTATGCCAAACTTTATATTCGGGAAATGGTGAGGTTGCATGGAGTGCCTTTATCCACTATCTTCGATCATGGTACATAATTTAATCTCAGTATTGAAGGTCATTTCAGAATGGTCTTGGTACTCAAGTGAAACTTAGCATGACTTTTCATCCATGGACTGATGGACAACCCGAGCATACTATTTAAACTTTGGAAGATATGTTGAGAGTTTGTATAGTTAATTTAAAGGATAATTGGGATTATTATTTGCCTTTGATCAAATTTGCTTATAATAATAGTTATCACTCGAGTATCCAAATGACTCAATTTAAGGCTCTCTATGGTAGGAGGTGTAGGTCTCCTATTGATTGGTTTGAAGTTGGTGAGGTCACTTTGATAGGTTCGAGTTAGTGCATGAGGCTATGGAAAATGTTTTGACTCATTCAGGAAAGGTTGAAATTGGCTCAAAGTTAACAAAAGTCCTACACCGATGCTAGAAGAAGAGAGCTTGAATTCGAAGATGATAATTGGGTCTACTTGAAAATCTCACCCATGAAGGGTGTGATGAGGTTTGGAAAGAAAGGAATCTTAGTCCTCGTTATGTGGGGTCATATCAGATTTTAAGGCGTATTAGAAAGTTTCTTATGAATTAGAGTTACCCACCGACTTAACATTGGTACATCCGATGTTCCATGTTTCTTTGTTGAAAAAGTGTGTTGGTGATCTGACGTACATTATGCCATTGAAAATTTTGAGAGTTAAGGAAAGTCTTCGAATAAAGAGGTTTCGATTGAAATTTTGGATTGTCAATTTCGGAAGTTGAGAAATAAGGAAGTTGCGTCCATAAAAGTCCTATTGAGGAATTAACAAGTTGATGGTTCTACTTGAGAGACCGAATCCAATATGCTGTCCAAGTATCCTCATTTTTTTCCTCCGTTCCTATTCTAGCTAGAGGTATTTAGTTTCTCACAGTTCATTCTTCAGATTCATGCATTTTAGTTATTCTCATGTTTCTAGATACATGTCTGTTCAAGGAAACTTGATATGAGTTATGATTTAGCTCGGAGTGATTTCTCCTTATTTATGTGCACTTTGATGTATTTTACATTCATGTTGGGCTGCTAATTTCTCTCTCTACTCTATTGATGAGTCCACAATTTGGACTCTTTTAGGACTTTATTTTGATAGATTTAGTGTCCTCAAATGCATATTTTGTCTCAATAACCGATGATTTGGAGTTAGAGACTAAGGATGGACACTATTGGGCAGAAAGGAACAAGACAACTGAAAGAACAAAGAAAATTGAGTCGGCGAGATAAAGGAGCAGTCGGCGAGTCGCTAAACGATTCCACGATGCAATACTTCATCACCCAACGTTACAGAACTTGAAGTTGCTGAAGGCCAATGTAGAAAGGCGATGAACCAGACCAAAGGACGGATCGCCGAGTGGATCGGCGATCCCGACTAACTGCGCCGAGTGGTCCTTCGCATCACACTTTTTGACAACTATAAATACTTGTTTAAATTCTTAGCTCACAATGGGATTTTTGAATTAGATTTTGTAGGAAATCAGTATCAAACATTATTTTCAGTTTTTAGAACTTAGAGTTTTGGAGACTTTGTTCCTTAGCTTTGAAGATTTGAAGGCTTCCATTTCTAAGCAATTGGAAGTGGGTATTGAAGATTCTTCATCTTTGACGTGTGTAAAGACAATATCTATAGTACCCATTTGATGAAAACACTTTTCGGTATCAATTTCTATCTCTTTACTATATCTAGCTAAAACCCCAATTCTTGGGGTGTGAATATGTGAATATGGGTTGAATTTACTGCTGGGTCTAGCTAAAACCCCAATGTTAAATTGAAAAGGAAAGATTTTAGAAAATTCTGCTAAGGTAGGTTCTACGGAAGATACCTACAAACTGTAGGAAGTTTTATGGTCCGTAAGAAGGCAGTCATAGGACTTGGATTGATTTTTGGGAAATTTCAAATATTTGATGTTTAACCTACGAATGGATAGGACGAAATGTAGGGTATTCTACGGAACGTATGAATGATCCTTAGAAGTGATCCAGACATAGTAAAATTTTAGACTCAAACTTGGGTTCTACGAGTGGTACCTACGAGTCGTAGAAAGGACGACGACCCATAGAAAGGTTTCATGGAAATTTGGATGGATTTTGGGCTCTAATAGTTGGTTCTACGGTTGACTAGTGATGAGTCTAAGATTTGGACTCATTTTTGGCCTTTTTAGTTCAACAAATAGCATTCTTAATGCATTATTATGTTCATATCTAATGATTTATTGTTGTTTTGTAGCTATGAAGGCTTAAGGACAAGGCAAGGTTGAAATCACACAAAAAGAGGCTAAAAACATTGGAAAAGAGCAAAAAGGCAAAGCTGATGCTCGCCAACAGACACTCGACAACTCACCTAGTGTGCCATGTTTCCGCTGAAAATTATAGTGTAATTAGGATAAATTGAAAGCCAAAAAGATAAGCTAAAGTGATGATCGACAATTCACCAAACGTGAAAGGTAAGCTCCATCAAGTTCACCAACAATGTATGAACTTGAGCTAAAAGTCATAAGAACTAAGGTGAGTAGATGGATACAAAGGCAATTCACCAAATGCAATCGGCGAGTTCATACAAGTTTGCCGAAGTTGACAGTGAATTTGATCTGAAATGATGCAGGAAATGGCGAGGAAAAGATCAAGTCGGTGACTCACCGATTGAGTCGGCGAACCCTACTAACCTCACCGATCTAACCATGTGTTGGAAGTTTTTCAAGTTTTGGAAAGTATAAATAGTTAAAAAGAGAGAGAAAGTTCATTTGGAAGCTGGGATATTTTTCAGAATAGATAACCTTCTTAGTTTTTGAATTTTGAATAATTGGGTGTGACGATTTTGAAGTATTTTGAGCTGGGTACTTAAAATTATAGTTGTAATCAACAAATCAAGATGACTGATAATGTTTCCGGTATATTTTCTTTTACTTTTATGATGATTGGCTAAAACTCCAATTTTAGGGGTGTGCAAATGGAAGAAGATATGGATTAATCTGGTGAAATAGTGAATGTTGCCCTATTTTATGTTGTTTTTCATGGATTTGAACTAATTGTTGTGTGTTAACTTATGAACTGAGGTTACAAACTTAATTCTAACTTAGACATTCATCTTTACCTTGAAAAATGTGATATGAAGTGAATGATTAATTCAATGCTTGCATATTGGGTTTGAAATGCTTGTTTGTTTGAAAAAGGAATTAAGGGTTTCGATTCAAAGTGTTGGGTTTGCTTGAAAGAGAGAACCCAAGTCAAGGTTATAAATTGTTTAGTTATTTTGATATGGGAGACTTTGAAAGAAGCTCCTATGATGAGTATGTTGTGATTGAAAAATGTAATGTGTATTTGAGACTAATCCCACCTACCCAAGGGTCATCAATAATAATGGGCAACCACATTGATCCGTTATTTAAAATCTATTTCCATTCCCGCACACTCCTAGTTTATTACTCAAATTGTAAAGCTTCCGATTTAATTGTTTTTGTTAAAATTAGTTACTAAAACAAGTTATTTAATATTTGGAATTATATACCCTTGTTACCATTTGCTACAATAGATTAGAGCACATCTTATCTTCTTAATTGAATTCTTACATAGACCACTTCACGTGGGATTCGATCCCGACCTAATGCGTTGAGTAATTATATTGTTAACGATAGCCTATTTAATTTGTTGAATTGTTATACGAGTAAAGTGAGTGTTATCAACCAGTATAGTTCGTAGGGAGTCCTACGAACCATAGGTTTAAACTGTAGTCTTTTGGCATATTTTTATTTAGGGTGTTTTAGTCTTTTCCTATCCAATTATCCCCTAAATCATGTTGTTTTGGCCCTATAACTATCCCTATAACCGTTTTTACTCTTAAAACTTGGCCTAATTCCTCTTGTTCACTCTATTTTCCCCCAAATCTTCAAGTCTTCTTCTCCAAATTCTCTCAATAGCTCTCAAGGTGGAAGTTATAGTTTCAAGCTTCAAGGTCTCAGTCTCCTTGCATTCTTAGGGATTTGACTATCTAGAAATTCACCAATGGATCCCTTTCATTCTTTGGGTTCCAAAAGAATCTCAATCTCCTAAATTGACTTCACCCAATTCTATTAGGGTTTCATATTATTCTTCATGGGTCCAATATATTATGCTTCAATGGTTTATATTCAATCTTATTATGCATGATTTGATTAGATTACATGATTTTTCAATTGATTTCATATGGACCCATGCCTATGTCTACTTTATGAACATGAATTATGCTTATGAACTGTGAATTATAATTATGAAATCTATGCATGGTTTATGAAAAAGAATGATTTATGAACAAATGATGCTTTTGAGATAAGTATCCAGGAATTGTGAAAGGTTTTCTCACATTGAAATCATGATTTATATGCTTAGAAATGTAAGTGTCTATTATGAAAGTTTATGAAATCATGATTTTGAAAGAAGCTACTCTATTATGATTTATGATTGGATTGGTAATCTTAATTGTGTCTTTCCAAATTTTTTGACTATGATTATGATTATGTCTTTTCCGTTGGAATTTTCTTAGCACCGAGAGGACTTCGGAATGGAGACCTTACTGTTAGTAGAGGTTTGGTCTCTAGTAGCAATTCCCTTGTCCCAAACTACGTGTCCAAGTACGATTGTCTTAAATGACCTAGCTAGTGAATCCACCTTAGCAATATGAATGATACAAAGTTCTACCTTGGCAAGTAGATCCCCCTTGTCGATGTGAAGGTCATGCCAAATTTCATGTTATAACTCCCATGATCTTATTGTTGGTTAACGGTAAATATTTCACAAATGAAATATGTTTTCTCCAAAGATATTATGAAAGCTTCCTTATGATTTTTAAGTATGCATCAACCTTGTTTATGATTCATGGTTTCTTTTTAAAAATTCTTAATACGTTTTTACTTGGTCATGCATATCATGCTTAAAGTTCCTCATATTATTAAGCCTATGTTTCTTTATGCATTTCCTCACACTTAGTACATTCACCAAACTAATGCATATTTCTGCCTATATTGTCTCATAATATAGGATCCGACGCTCCTGTATTCGGTCACACTTAGGTGGATTCCCCGCTAGTGACTACTTGGATTGGTGAGTCCTCATGATTCGAGGACAAAGTCATGGATACTGTTAATCTTTTATGTCTTTTCAGTTTCAGACTTGTATGTGGGGTATGAGTTACGTCCCAACCACTCTTATGGTGTTAGAAAGACTCATGCTTGACTTAGTAGTTTTCCGCATATTTCTTATGTACTATGTTGGTATTTTTTATGTCATCTTATCATTTGAGACTTATGCTGATTATAACTCTTAAATTATATTCTTACTACGTCATGCTTATATCAAGTGGCTTGTTTAGGATCTCTTCGGATCTTATTCTCCATGTCACGTCTAGGATATACTTTGGGTCGTGACATAAACACAAAAGAAAAGAGAAAATTGTTGGAGGAATTATCAAAAAAATTAAGCAAAGAAAAACATGCTTATAAAATATGACTTCTCTAAGCATCGATATATAGTAAAATTAAATTTCACAAAATATCTTTTTTTCATATTCTTCGGTGCTACTTATATCCTCAAACTTTATTTTTGAGTGATCATCTGCTTCTTCGTCGTTTGTAACACTTTGTTGTAAACTCATTCCTACAATAATTTCAATTTTATTTTATTTTGTCTTTTCATAAGACTCTTTGAATGAGGTTGTGTTACTCGATTGATAGGTAGTTCAACCTTTAGACTTAAACTTATAGTCAAAATTGATTCAATGGGTTTAGAAATCTTTTTCAAGAAACAAAGATTGCACTCGCAACTAATATAATCTCATCTTGTTCATAAACTTCAACCACTGAACTTGCATTTGTAATCGAAAATCACATTAACGTCTTCATACTCTAGGAAATCTGCGTGATGAACCATTTAGAGATGTATAAACTTGAGAAGAAACATAAAATAAACAAATCAGCATACATAGTATACACACAGACCTTAATACTAACAAATAATAGAAAAACATACACTCATCGACAAAAAAGCAACAAAAATTCTAAAAATCATAGAAGAATGAGCAAAATTAAGCAATGAAAATACACAATAAAATCCCATAAAAATCATACTATTAATAATAAAATATAGTCAATCTATAACAAAAAAAAAAAAAGGCACATTAAAATTTCGAGATAAGTGTCAAAAACACACTTAAGTATCTTTCTTTTCTTAGTTTCATACCTAAAATATTGAGAATGAGTGTCATACCTAAACTATTTAGAGTGTGAGTTTTATACCTAAACTATCACTTATTAGTTTGAGAAACACACCTCTCACTTTTATAACTCTCATCAAGGTGTGTGTGTAATACACTCTCTTTTATTTAAAAAAATTGCCGCATCACACTCCACATGGACAAAACATTTCATCTTGACAAAATTAAATAAATTATTAGTATTAGTTAAAATTAAATATTTAAAAATTATTTTACCAAAAAAATATTTTTCTTACCCCACTCCATCACTTCCTCTTACCGTACCTTCCCCCCTCAAATACTAATTTAGATTTTTTTTTAAAAAAATAATAATTCTACCCACTCTACCTAACCCTCGGCTTCCAATTTTTTTCTCGTTTTGTGTCGAAAATATTTTTTACTTGCCACCGCAAGACTTTTTTAAAAATAAATTTTGTTATCTATGTTATATTCGGTACACAAGTAGAAATTTTTTCCTAAATATATATGTACATATCTAACACAAAACTAGAAAAATATATAAAAAAATTAAATAAATTGGGAGCGGAGGGTTAAATAGGATGGGGTAGAACTTTTATTTTTTTAAAATAAAATAATATCACTTTTTTTTGGGGAATGAGTGGGTGGTTTAGGGAGGGAGGGTGAAGTATGAATTTTTTTAAAACTATTTTATATAAAGATTTTTTTTTTTAAAAAAGGACGGGCGATTGTCGAGGAAGGGGGGGGGGGGAGGAGGTAGTGGAGTGGGGTAAGAAAAATATTTTTTAAAAAATATTTTTTTTGGGGATAGTAATACTTTAATCTTTAATTTTTAATTAATATTAATAGTTTATTATTTAATTTTTGTCAAAGTGGAATATTTTATCCATGTAGAATGCCACATGTCAATGTTTTTTCAAATAATAACACACCACTGAAATATGTTTCTCAAACTAATAAATAATAGTTAAAGTATGAAACTCACACTCTCAATAGTTTAGATATGAAACTTGAAAAAACGAGATAGTTTAGATGTGTTTTGATACTTATCTCTGAAAATTCCTAAAAATCATCAAAAAAAAAAAAAAAAAAACCAAAACAATATATTAAAAAATACACAATAAAAAATGCTATAAAATACTAAAAAAAATCATAGAACACAACTATAATCCAACTGCACCAGAAGTGGTGTCAATTAGGCAGTGCAGTGGGCAGCAGGAGCTCTGAATTCCAGAAAAGCAACTGAATCGGCATAGTGATTTGCCGGGGTGTCTATCGGAGAAGGAAAAGTGAATTAAGACATGAATACTTGTGTACTTCACCTGTTGCCTGCTTGTCTGGTCTCTCCTCAATTGCATTTACAAACCAGGAGGAAGCTATTAAACCTTCCTTCTGTCTGGGAAAAACCCATCTTCAGATCTCTACAGATTGTACCCTCCGCCTCTTCTTCGTCTACTTCTTTCTCACCTGCTGAATATCCAGGTAAATAGCTATAGTATCGATTCTAAATGTTGATTGTAGTTTATGTAGCTTTGAAGTCGCTCAACCCTATACTAAGATGAAACATTTATTTTTATCCTTTTATGTTTGTACTGTGCATTTATTATATGCTTCATGTTAGATTGTTGAATAAACTTTTCTTGACTGATGGATTTCTTCCTAAGTTCATCTGTAGAGTGATTTAGCTGTAATTAACTCTGACCCTTTTATCTTAAGAAGCTAAAGATATCTTGGTGTGAAAGAGAATGGCTTTTGGTGCAAATAACTTTAGGAAGTTGAAAAGAAAAAGCGAGAAAATTTTTTGACAATAGAAAGCGAAAAAATTAAGTAAGAAGAAAGAGGAGGCCTGACTTGATTCCAGTAATATGGACTTAAATTCAATCATTTAGGGCAATAACACTGAAGTCATTTCAGAAGATATTACTAAAACACTTATGGATTTAGACCCTGTTGCCATCGAAGACGCAACAAACAACAAGGTCAATGAATATGAGTTAGTGATTTTGGAGGTGCAAGGAGATAATCGACTAATTTATTCCCTAGCTCGTGAAAAGGATGCAATTACAACCATATGTCCAAAAGGAAACAAAATTGCAGTTACAGAGGAAGAACCAATTCTAGGATAGGATTTTGAGCAGATTTTTACATGGGAATTATTTTATGGAAGATTTAGAAGAGCTTCAAAGAGAGGAAGCAGTAATGGAGGCTTCTTTGTGGATTCATAAAAATGTACTCTCTCTGAGGCCTGAGCAGGCAGTATGGTATCACATTCTAGGCCCATGAACATGATGTGTTTAAACTACTCATGAAGATTGATAAGAAAAGGCAGGATAAAGAATTCATTAGGGCATTCAGGGAAGCAGCAAACCAAGGAAGAACAATGAGTTAAACAAGCTAAAATTTGATATGAACTATGGGAAGGTGGGTACAAGAAGTAGGGGAAGAAACACTCTAACTTCTACATGAAGCTAAACATTATCAGTTGGAATATAGGGGGATTGAACAGTAAGGAAAAAAGAAGAACAGCTAAAATGTTAGTAGTTAATAAATGGAAAGCATTTGTTTATTACTCTCAACAAACAAAGGTGGATAAAGAGAGGTTGGATCGTTGGTGCGGTAGATTTTGGATAACAGATGGTGAGATTGGTAGAATTTGGTGCTTAGAAGCGGGTGTAGGAGGGGAGGGGGTATTCTTATGAGTGGAATAATAGAATCGGCGGGGATAGTAGTAGCAACTGAAGTCTTTAGCATCACCGTCAAATTTCAAGCTACCTCACAAATTTTTTCTTGTCATCTAACTGGTGTTTATGCACCAAACACTAAGACTGAAAGGAAGGAGTTGTGGTGGGAACTTGCTGCTGTTAGGGGATTATATGAGCTGCCGTGGGTGCTAGGGATGTGAGATTTCAACACCACCAGATTTATGTCTGAAAGGAAAAATAGTTCAAGAATCACATGCTCGATGAAAGATTTTCCAGATTGCATAAAGGAACTGATGTATCCGCTACTTATGGGGGGAAAATACACATGGTTCAAAGTTATTAATCAAGGCAGTGTTCAAGAATTGATAGATTTCTATTCTCTTCCGAGTGGCTGAAGAACTTAGAATGGATAAACAGGAGATTATGCTAAGAGTAATATCTGATCATGCTCCATTACAACTGTTATGTCGTGAGTGGGAGAAACCTTACTTCGAATTTGAGGATCAGTGGATGGAGATGGAATGATTTTTCCGCAAAGTATAGAATTGGTGGTCAAACCTTCAGGTTATAGGCAGACCAGATTTCATTTTATCAAATAAGTTACAGTTATACAAAGGAAACTGAACAAAACTAGTTTTGGTAATTTTGAACATAGGAAAAATGAGCTATTAGCAAAGATGGCACACTTTGACAGGGACTATGAGGACAAGACATTACAAGAGGAGGAATGGGTTGATAGGGCTTGTTTACATATAGAGTTGAAGGATATTGCCAAATATGAAGGACTGGCTTGGAGACAAAATCACGGTTATTACAGTTGAAACAAGGGGCTAGAAAATGCTCACAAGATATAATCACATTGGGAAATTACGAGTGATGGGCATATCAAGGAACATCACGAGGAGATGAAAAAAGACATTTCCCATTTCTACCAGAACTAGTTTTCACTTTTCAGAAGGAGAGAATTGGAAGTCAGGTATAATAGGGTACCCACAAGTAATCTTGAGGGAAGTAGTATGGCTTCAAAGACCTTTTGGAGAAGAAGAAATGCTAGAAATTACTAAGCTATGTGTAAGTGATAAAGTTCCAGGTCTGGATGGTTTCTCTTTGTATTTCTGTCAAAACTGCTGGTTGATTATCAAAGTGGATCACATGAAGGGTCTGGATCTCTTCCACCGCCAGGAAAAGTTTGAGAAATGCTTCAATACCACCTTTATTGCTTTAGTTCCTAAAATAACGAAGTTGTGGAATTGACAGATCGTAGACCCATAAGCCTGATTAGTAGTTTCTGTAAGATCATTTCGAAGCTTCTGACAGAGACTCAAAAGGGTGATTAACAAGTTAGTGGATACTTCTCAATGACTTTTATTAGAAGAAGACAAATTATGGATGCATCATTTATTGCAAAATAAATATCTTGATACCAGATTGAAAGGTGATATTCGTGGTGTTTTTATGTAAGGTTGTTATTGAGAAGGCATACAATCATGTTGGGGGGAATTTTTAGTTAACATTCTCAAAGATATGGGATTTGGGAGAATGTGGGTTAACTGGATATCATTATGTATACTATTTGTTTGGTTTTCAATCCCTGTTAATAGCACGCCTGTAGTTTTTTTGCAGCTCAAAAGGATTTATGGTGAGGAGTATCTTTCATCTCCTATTCATCTTAAGTCACGGAATATTTTTCCAAAATGCTCAAGACTGCTTGCATAAATGGTTGCACACCCAAGGTTGTGGCCTAGTGGACAATAAAGTGGTTAAGAATCATGAGGTCTCAGGTTCAATTCCTAGTGGAGACAAAAAAACACTAGGTGATTCTTCCAATTTGTCCTAGCTTTGGCGGAACAGGTTGCTAGTGGGAGGTGGCAGGTATCCCATGGAATTAGTCGAGGTGCGCGAAATTTGGCTCGGACACCACGGTCATAAAAAAAATGGTCAGGTAAGGGGATTCAAGGTTCACAGCAAGAATATCTTGGAAAGCCCATACTTGCTGTATGCTGCCAACACTCTTGTTTTGTGCGATGCTGAGGAAGAACAAATCAATAGCTTGAGGTTGATTTTTGGTGATTTTCCAGGGAGTTTCTGGGTACCAATAAACTGGAGAAAGAACCACTTATTTCCAGTTAATATGGTTCCAACTGCTATGAGTTTAGCTTGAGCTTTAGGTTACGAGGTAAGTAGGCTGCCTACCATTTGCTTGGGATTAGCACTGGGAGCAAGAGATTGAGCTGATAGCATATTGCAAGGGGTCTTGGAAAAATGTGAGAAAAGGCTAGCAAGTTGGAAGAAGCAATATTTTTTTATTTTGGAGGCAGAATGGTGCTGATCAATAGTGTTTTAGATTCTTTCCCAACTTATGTTATGTCTTTATTTTTCCATGCCAGTTAAGATTGAGAAGAGGATTTGCATAAGAAGAATTTATTTTGTGCAAGAAGTATGGAGAAGAAATCATTTAATCTGGTAAGATGGAACACACTAATTGTAAACAAGAAGGATGGAGGAATGGGGAGGTTAACAAAATAGAAGGCTTGCTAATGAAATGACTATGGAGATTAACACAGAAGTAGAAGGTCTGAGGGTTGGGTAAGCAGTAATAAATATAGAATTGAGGGACAATGGTGCACTAACGAAGTCAGAAGTAGTCATTGGGTATCCTTAAGGAAAGGTATCAGATCTTTACAGCTTGGTTTCTTGAGCAAGACAACAACAGTGGAAAATGGAAGGAACGCCTCTTTTGGGGTAATTGGTTTGGACATGGCCCCTTGAAGGCTTATTTCCAGATTTACTTACTTTGGCCACTAGTACTACATCAATATTGTCAGATTTCAGACATAATGGGGGACTGGAACATAAATTTTAGAAGGAATTTCGATTACTGGGAAGTGTCTAGAGCTGCTCAATTTCTTGGGCAACTGGACTCCTTTCAATAAGTCGCTTATTCAAAAGATAGTTTGAAAAGGAAGCTAAATAGCAAAGTATATTTTACTGTTAAGTCATGTTAGAGATCTCTTACAAGAATGGAATGCCAGCTTGAACCTTGGTCATGGAAATCAAAAGCACCATACTAGATTTCTTGCTTTACATGGATTGTGAACAAACAAGCATGTCTCATGTATGAGAACTTTCCAAATAGAGGAATAGCAGTGTGCAGCAGATGTTTCTTTTGGTGAAAACAAGTTGAGTTTGTCAGCCATTTATTTTTGCAGTGTTTAATCACTGTTCAGAATTGAAAATTCTTTTTAATGCAATTGGCATGCAGTGGTTATGGCAAAGGATACCACTGAACTGTTGAAGTTTTGGAACAGAAAAGGGCTGCCAAGAAGAAGAAGAATCAGTGGAATAGGCTGCCAGAAAAGTTCTTGCTGCATCTAGTGGATAGTTTGTTGGTTTGAGTTTAAAGAAATAGAAGATACTTCAAGGACTCAGCAAACAACACTCAGAAATGCAAATCAAATTGTATGGCTTTGTTTTGTTGTTGGTGCAGAATGGAACATGTAGAGGAGGCTGTATCTATTCTTGAGTTGTTAGAATCACTCCAGGCGTAGTCAGGGTCATACTTCTGTTGTATGTATTATTACTATTATTTTCTTTTGTACAATTACCATTGCACATTCTTAAAATATCTTATTCTTACCTTCTCAAAATAAAAAAAGATCTAGGTATTTGAAACTACATAGAAACATAATTTGTAATTTTGTTTGGTTAAAAATAATTTGAAAAAATTTCTAGTCAAATAAACACTATGGTAGTTCTGAAATAGTATTAGGGACAATCCTTTTGGGGTTGACATAATATATATGAAATAAATGCTCAGTAGTGCATATAACTTTTCAGCAATTGGATGTTTGTTTACTAATTTATTCCTCTTGAGAAGCCAACCAAACAAAGAACGAGTAATAGTTAAAAGTCCAGTCAGTTATTTGAGGCTAAGCAAAGTCGAATAAGTGCTAAAGAGAACATATTTGAGCTCGATCAGGTTCTTTTGGCATTTATAAGCAGCTGAGAAAACTTGATGAAGCTTGTGATTCATTTTTTCTTTTCATCACCTATTTCATTTATTTTTCCAAGCTAATCCAGAAATATCACCTGGGACAAGGCCAAAGCTGAAAAGGCAGATAGCAGGGATAGATCAGGAAGAATTACAAGACCCAGCTATTCTAGCAGACCCTGATAGTTGTTTTTGTGAGTTTAAAGGAGTACAAATACACCATAAGATATATGATGCAGAATCAGTTGCTACAAACTTGTCCGAAGAAGGAACTAGTTCTCAACCTCCTCATGCTAATAAAAGAGTGAATTTTCCTATGATTTTATTACATGGCTTTGGTGCCTCTATTTTTTCATGGAATCGGGCTATGAAGCCCCTAGCACAAATCACTGGGAAAAAAGTTCTGGCCTTTGACAGACCGGCCTTTGGGTTGACGGCAAGGCTGAATCATGTCAACCATTCATCTCAGGGAAGTGAAGACACAAGACCTTTTAATCCATACTCCATGATATTCTCTGTGTTGGCCACTCTATACTTCATTGACTTTTTAGCAGCTGAGAAGGCAATTCTAGTGGGGTAAGTTCTATTCTAAGTCTACTTTGATTTTTCTTGGATGACAAAATCTGAATCTGAATATTTCCATTATGAACGGTTCTGGATTTATATATTTTGACTTATCCCAGAAAAAGCTGTGGCATTATTTAGCTTGGAATTTTTGCAGTGAAATAACATTCTTATAGTTATATTTTAGTTTCACTATGCGAAGACAATGATCCTTCGCTACCCCAATAATAAAAGAAATGTGAAAAAAGGGGAATGGTGAAAATAAATTTCAATGAAAATTAAATGTGTGTTTCCAAATGAATGACTGGCCTACTCTAGGATGAACTTTTAGGCGATAAGAATTTAATGGTTGTATTCAGTCATTATATACATTACCTCTCTCTCTTCTATATCTAAAATAATCTATCAGCATTGTTACTCTTTCTGAATTGACTGATTAGATTTCTGTTCCAAAGAATTTACTGCAAACAGTAGAAAGTGTCTTTATTTGGTCAAGACGAAGTAGATATGTAATTCCCAATGAGAGGATAATGTGCTTCAACTTGTCCATTGCTTGTAGTATTGCCCTCCTTCCCTTTGCTCTTCCTATTTGATTTATCAAAAATGTCACTTTTATCGGTAACTAATGAGATATACCAGACACTCAGCTGGTTCCATTGTAGCAGTTGAAGCATATTTTGAAGCACCTGAGCGAGTTGCTGCCCTGATACTTGTTGCCCCTGCAATTGTAGCACCCCTGAATTTAGGGCATGTAACGAAGGACAATTCAAGTGGAAAAAGTAACCAGACTGAAGGCGAGGAATTGGAAGTGAACTCCAAAGGGAATTGGTTTACCACGGTTTTCAGCATTTTGTCAAAGGTATCCCAATATCTTGGACAAGCAATAATGCGTTTGGTGAAAGGGATGGGAGACATGATAAACTCTTTATATAAGAAAGCTTTATCTGCATTCTTGCGTTCTGCCATTGGTATTATGTTGGTACGTACTCTATTTTGGATCTTCTAATCTATTTATTGAACCTAATTTTCCTTTCTGAAAATTTACATCGTGCAGCCTTATGAAATTGAAATTAGGTCTGTACTTTATAGTTTCCGATTTTTGAAAATTGGTTTTTGAGTGAGAAATCCTCCTGGACACTCTTGAAGAAGTTAAACAAGAAGGTGAGATGAGTTATATGTGTAGTGCAAGTCCATGGAACTTGTCAGCTGCTGTTGGCTTAGCAGCTCTATTACTTCTTTGATCTTTCTGACATTTATTTGAGGATAAATTTGATATATATATGTTATCAGAAATAGATGGAAGAATTCTTATGAGTTCTTATTAGTCATTTGCAACATATGCAAAATGAGAAAAATACTTGATTACCACTCTGTAAAACTTGATTAAAATGGGTACAAAAATGACTTACCATTTTCTTTCAGGTAAGAATGATAATTGATAAGTTCGGCTTAGCTGCTGTTAGGAATGCTTGGTATGATCCTAAACAAGTTGATGATCATGTCTTGCAAGGCTATACAAAGGTGATTCCTTTGCAGCTAGTTGTTTCCAACTAGCTGATGGGTTGGGTTTTTTCTTTTGGGCTTGTATTTGATTTCTCAGGTATGCAACCTGGTTTCATTGTGCATTGTTGTCATGTTTACTCTTTAATATCTGCAGCCTCTCAGAGTAAAAGATTGGGATAGGGCTCTGGTGGAGTATACCGTGGCTATGCTTACAGATTCTGCATCTGAATCAAAACCACCACTGTCGAAGAGACTAAGTGAAATCTCATGTCCAGGTTAGAAAATCATCTATGTGGCATCAAATGAATTGATATTGATAACTAAAAGAAAACATTAGATTTCAAAATAATTAATAGAAAAGCAAGCAAGATCTCAAGTGAATATGAAGTACTGAAAAAACAATTATGCTATATAACCAACAGCTCTTGACTACCAAATAACCTTTGATTGCACCATTCTTTTCTAGGCTACTCCCTTATATTGGAAAAGTGTGTCATATGCTTTAGTTCTGTCATGTAGCTTTTACATTCTTGGATTTGTGACAACGCTATGTTCTAAGAAACATATTATCGTAAAGTTGCATGATAAACAATAGACTCCAGTTACACAGTGAATACACAAAGTTCCTAATGCTGTTTTTTTCTCTCAGTTCTGATTATCACTGGTGACAGCGATCGGCTTGTTCCGCCATGGAACTCTGAAAGACTTTCACGGACCATTCCTGGATCTTGTCTTGAAATAATCAAGAATTGTGGCCACTTGCCTCATGAAGAGAAGGTTGGCGAATTTGTATCCATTGTTGACAGATTCCTTGAAAGAGCTTTTGGGGTGCAGAAAGAGTCTCATCTGCAACCAGCAACTTGAGATTGATACTTTTTCCAGTTCAACTTGGCCAGGATTGACATCTATTGGTGAGCATTAAGTTTGATGCTTAAACTGCCTACTAAAGTTCATATATAGGAAATCATTAAGCTCTTCGTCAATTATACTCAATCCTATAAACACCTATCAGTGCATTCCATAATATAACGTAGGTGGCTTATAGTTGTTTAAGTAAACATTGATTTCTTGTCCCTTGAGACATGTAAATATAATACACCATGTATCTTGAGAGTTGTAAATTTTTACTTCAGCTTATTACAAAGCAGCTGAAATCTCTGTTGTTACACTAGAAGTCCAGGATTTGCAGATACAAACTGAAACATCTATGCAGATTTTTGTGATAACCTCATTGCACTCATCGTAATTCAATAGATGGTATTCCATCTTCAGACAAGGGGATCAAGGGATATGGTGAGAGAGGGATCCTGTAAACCATGAGGCAGATCAAAACCAGACATGAAGTCATCTCCAAATATCATAGCACCGGCAGCTAATGCCCCTGCACCTACTCCCATTCCAAAACCAGGTCTAGCATTTCGTGCTGCTGAAGTTCCAGTTTGTGTCATGTTTAAATAACTAGGCGGCATGTTATTTGTTCTTGGGAGGAAAGTTGGAATATAACCAACATTAGCAGGTGGAGGTGGAGGTGGAGGTGGGGGTGGAGTACGCGACGGCTGATAGCTTGGTCCTGCTGCTTGTGTGTAGCTCGGTCCCGCAACAGGTGGATGTGAATAATTTATAGGATATGGCACTGGATGTGCATATTGGTGATTTGTCTGTGGTTGGCTCTCCAGCATTTGAGACGGGGTTAAAGATTGTGGTTGTAGGTATGCTGATGCAGGTTTATATCCATTAGTCAAGTTGAAGCCGCTGCTGTTATCCGCAAGCTTAAATCCCTCCTTTTCACCTAGTTTCAAACAAGATGTCAAAAATGGAAAATTCTCAGTCAAGACTCGCAATAGTATGGTTCTTCATCCAGGTATTACTATCTGAATCAATACAAACTAGTGTCTTTTCTCTAAGGATCTGTTTCATAGAAGATGAATAACTAAATAAATCATGAAGTCGAAAGGAACAAACAGCAACTTAAGTTTATACCTGGTTGTGAACTAGATTCTTCCCTCTCCTCCGAGACTCTGATAGAGACATCGATAAATCCCTGAGGTTTATTCGAGTTCTTTTTCCGCAATTGAAAGCTCCCAACTTCTTCAATTGGCTTCGAAACCTCAGAGTTCTTATTGTACTTGTCCAGAAATTCTTTCAAAAGCACAGTTGCTGTTCCCATGAGTTTTTCCCTAAGAAAAATGGGTTCTCTACTGTAAACTTCAACATTTAGGGCCAAATCCTGGAGAGAAGTGTCAACCAACATTGAGAATTTGGTTTTCCAAACAGGATTTGCATTGCCTGAAGAATCAATCTTGGAACAGTACTTGTTGTTTGGATCAATCCATCCAACAGCATACCATTGAAGCTTCCACAAAGCCGATGTTCGCCGGAGTCCCCTGGCGGAAATCAGGCAGATTTCAATCCATATTTTACCCATCTTAGAGAAAAAGATAGATTTCAGCTTGATTGATACAAATGGTGATAGAATTTGTGCCCTCAAAGGTTCTTTTCTTGATAAAAGTGATAATGGAAAGGTATAAAGCTGTTTTGCATCATATTAAGACTACTACCTTACTTTTATGCAAAGGATCCCTTACTTTATACTATTATCAAAGTTCTGTTAAGAGATATCTAGGTACTTTTTTCCCCATATTATGACTCACAAGTCAATCAGAGGGGGACAGGAATCAGAACAATAGTCAAAAGTTTGCAACAGGACATTGTTAAAAAATGAACTTCAACGGTTCACGAGAAAGTAATTTAGGGAAAACTATACAAATTTGACCCATTAGATAAAATATTTACTCAAATTGGACTCAACCCAATATACTTATCTTGATTGGGCCCATGTCCCAAACTATTTACCTCTGATGATGATATCTATATAATCTGATGGTATGAAGTAGTAATTGAGCAGATTTTTCACTTAAATATTTTTTGTTCCTCCTTGATGCATCAGAGTATATATACTTTTATGGTATCAATGAGTAATTGAATAGTATTTTTACTGAAGCACTATTTCTTCCTCTTTGATATGATTGTATCTAAAAACAGGGGTATGAAAGTATGATGTAGTCACTTGTAAATAGTTTTCCTTTTTTGGTACAAGTATTATTTTTCCAGTAATTTATCCACCAACTTTACGCCTCTACTGCAACTATAATATTGCTCCCTAAAGAAATTTTACTGTAAAACATATATATATATCTAAAAGGTGTGAAATATAGCTGACTAGCTGTGTATATACTTTGGTATGTATCAAAATCAAAATTTCTGGCATTACAGTTCTAGTATTACGGTATGTAGTATATATATATAACCTTATTATTAGAAAAATGTTTGGAACAAAGTAGCTCGCCTAAAAGGAAAGGAACTCTAACCTTTTGGAGTTTTCGCCCTTACTTAGGTTAGGAGGTCGTTAAACCGTAACTTGCTACTAAAAACGTTGCTAGGCTAGCGCAGCTCGCTTCGCGCTAGACCTTGCAAGTCCTGTTTCTTATTGGTTTCAATAGTATGGGAAATTGGGGGTCGAGTTTCGGTCGAGCTAGTTTGAAAGTACCTTTGATGAAAGTCTTCAAATTCGCTCACATTACGATTGCTTTCCAAAAGGAGCCATGAAAGCTTCTATCGTTCCGAACTTTACGAAAGGCTGCTAGACCAAGGCAGAAAAAAAAAGTTAGGCTTCAACTAATACCCCATCTAGCGGGACAATTCGGGACGTATCACCTAGCTAACTTGGAGAAGGAAGGAAGAAAAGTCTTAGCCCCAACGAACTGATTCATGTTCTTAACAGGCTTCTTGACTTCATTTCTAGCCACTCTTGAAAGGTTTTGCGCGAAGGGAGCCGTGCTAGCCTAACAATGTTTTTCAGTAGGAAGTTATGATCTAATGACCCCCTAACCTAGGTTGTGGAGAAAACTCCAAAATCCAAAACACTGGTTAGGTTCCTTTCCTTTTAGGCGAGCTACTTCGTACAAAAATACATGGTTAAATATATCATCTACAATTCTACATATATTCTCTTATTACATAGATGCTAATAACTTTTTAAGCTAATAAAATGTCAAATTTTAAATGCATTTTGATTTTCTACTTATTAGATTATGTAAACTTAATACTAATTTCTTATCTTGATTAAAATGTCCTTTATGTGATTAGTTATTCACAAAGGGAATTGCTTTTGCTTTCCTTGAATATGCCATTATGTTGAAAGAGGTGAAAATATGGTATTAATTGAGATGTTTCTTGAAGAGTTGAAGTCATAATTCTTATGGTAAGTCAGAAGCTTAACAACTATGGGTGTGTTTGGTACGAAGGAAAATGTTTTTCTGGAAAACAAGTTGATTTTTGACTTATTTTCTCATGTTTGGTTGGTGACTAGAAAATATTTTTCGGAAAAGATTTTAGTGTTTGATTTATGAATGAAAAATGTTTTTGAGAAATATCTTTTATTTTTACTAGAGTAGAAAATAATTTTTGAAATTGAAAATATTTTTTAAAAACAAACTTAAATTTTTTTTGGGGGTGGGGGCTGGTAGGGGAATGGGTGGGTGGGTGGGTGGGGTTTCGAGTGTAGGGGTGAAAAAAAAATAAATTTGAAGTTGAAAATATATTTTAAAAACAATTTAATTTTTTTTTGGGGGGAGGGGGTGGTAGGGGAGGGGGGGTGGATGGTCGAGGATTAGGATGAAAAAATAAAAATTTGAAGTTGAAAATATTTTTTAAAAATAAACTTAAACTTTTATCTTTTTGAAGGGGGTGGGGGGTGATAGGGGGCTGATGGCGGGGGGTGAGGGTAGGGGGTGGGGAGTAAAAAAATTGAAATTAGAAATATCTTTTAAAAACAACTTTTAATATTTTT